>JAQQSV010019941.1:0-11084 GCA_028646515.1 Pseudochirops corinnae | reverse complement strand
CGGGGAGGGGGATGAGAGCCCCTAGATTTCATTCCTCCATCCCAGCTTCTGAAAGTCTGAGCATGTAGCTTCAAGAATCCAAGCCGTGGGTTGCTAGCCCCCGGAAAGACCGCGACCCTGCTACACACTCTGCGCTCCCCTCTATCCAGTTCCCTCGATTCTCACCTGGGTAGTGAGAGGGCTGTAGGGGCCTCTAGATCTGCTTTTCTAAAGGAAAGCAACTCAAAATGGGTTAACAGTCTCACTTTAATCAATCAAACACATATCATTTACCTAGTTTAGGGGAAAAAGTCAGCACCCTGAACTTCAGAGAATATAAACAGAATACAAAACACAAGTTACAAGCAGACAGAGAAACAGATCAGCAGACAGACTTCCAGCCATCCGACCATTACATCTTATTCAGTTACCAGAGAGGGAAGCACCAACATCTGGGTTTTTCAAAGCCAGAGGGCTCAAGGGCCCAGAGTCTTGTCTGGCCAAATCACACAACTCTTCTCAAAGTGAGCCCCAAAGCAAAATCTCACATCAGGGCATATATATAGTCTTCTCCAGGTTCAGAGAATGTCACAGCCTTCTTGAGCCACTGCCCAATCACAAAGTAATAAGGCGTGAGCATTCCTGAAGAACAAGCCTCCCGCCACAGGCTCCATATGACCACATTGAGCCTGTTAGGGGACCGAGTATACTTTCAAATCTGGGAAGGTTCTCAGAGTCACTTAAGCCACTTAAGCAAAGGGCTTAGGGCCAGGAAAGATCTTCATATTCCCATAACACATATACACAAACACAAACACTTATACATATACACATTTATATGTATGTATCTATGTATGTATATGTACATATGTATCAATTTGTATATCCCTGGAAAATACACTGCCAGCTAAGTGAAGTTATCCACAGCATTCAAAACATCTCCATTTGCTGTAACCAATGGTTCTGTGTATGGATGCCATGGCAGCATCTGTTATCTATCTCTGTCTCTATCTCTATCTATCTATCTATCCATCTATCTATCTATCTGTCTTATTTGTACATTGCTATTTGTATGTGGTGTCTCCCATTCAACTGTGAGCTCTTGAGAACAGGGACCTTTTTTACCCTTTTTTTGTTGTTTCCCTCAGTGCTTAGCACAGTGGCTCTCACATAATAGACACTAAATAAATGCTAGTTGACTACTTGAAAGAGTATTTTCTTTTTTTCTTTTTTGAGAAAAGCCAGCCTAAAGTATTTTATTGCAATACTAAAACTTGAAACTCATATGTGGTGGAGGGAAAGTGAGTGATTGCAGTTTCTCTTGCCGAATTACTACACAGGAGAGAAAAAGGGGGGGTAGGAGTGGGAGAGAAGGAAGGTTGGGATGAAGGGAGAAGTATCAGCAATAGAGAAGCTAAGCATTGAAACAGATGTTGAAGTTGTGATAACCAGCATCAGTTGTCTTGTTTTCTTTTTTTTTTCCTTTTTTGGCTTAGGTTTTGCCTTTTTTTTTTTTTTTGGTAGAGAACACACAAAGATTTCTTGTGAGGATGACTGGGTTTTCATTGTGTTGAAAATTTCTACAAAGAGCACTTTCAGTTTAATAACCAATTCAAGTTCTTGGAATTTTGGTAGTTGAGCTTTGACAACCACGGGGGATTTAAAAAACCTTCCAAATCCATTAAAAGACTAAAAGATAGGGGTGGGGAATCAGATATCAACAAAGTAGGTTTATATTGACTGGAGTTGTCCTGTAGATAATTGGCATGTGCAACACTGCCTCCAAAATATCTGTTTTTCAAAAGGCAGAGGTTATGAGCTTAAGAGTAAAGGAGGGTTGGGTGCTTAAAGTGGTTTCTCCTTCCCCACCTTCCTTTTGGACAGGCTGACTGATCTACACCAAGGAAATCATGCAACATGGAGAACATGTCAGTCCTCAATAGCTCCTTGATCAATTAAGACTTTACAATAGCAGCAATAGCAATGATCATCATCATCCAGAATAAAAAGGATGAATATTTCACCTGTCTGAACAATTCCTAATCTAGAGTATGGTTTAGGGTGTGATCAGGAAAGACTAGCACCTCTGAGGTGAGGGTTGATGACTCCTTTTCAGGGCTGCTTTCCACCTGACCCATCTAACTCCCACCTGAGACTCAAAGTAGCTGTAGCATGTGCAGTGGTCACACCCTGGTAAACAGTTTCAGCAAACTGGCTAAACTAGGTGGAAGGTAACTAAGGGGTCTCCAACTCTTCAGTGAATTGAAGGATGCCCGCCCAAGCACATGACAACTTCCCCTTGTAGAATAGGCATATGAGAATAATTTGTTCCAATGCTCATGAAGGCAAATGAAGCAAGTGCTGTGGAGTGCTCAGGACTTGGTTATACATTGAAAATTACAAGGTCATCCACGGCATCCTGAGTTATCACCAGTTGTCTCGACTCTTTCCTGTCATTGGATTGTGACAGCTCTGGAAGGGAGTGAGGTTGATGACTTTGGGCAACTCTGCCTCACTTAAATCCAGTCTCTGCACAAATCAAAAGACATTACCCATACCATTTCACCACTTTCACCTATCACAAAGTCCCGTGGTAACAGGCAAACAACAAAGTAGTAGATGTGGATACACGGGGAGCTGGAGCTACAACCATGCACACAGGTGCCCAGGACACAGGGTCATCTTCTCGCTGCAAGCAGTAGTGGGATTTGGCAGCCCTCTGGGGGTCTGAGAAGCTTTTTAAGGACCACACTGTTTACCTCCTCGTGTGTGGAAGGGGCTAGAAAAAGAACCCCCAAATTGCCTGCTTTACCTACTGAGTCAGGTGGGGAACGCCACCCTGTGGTCAAAATACAAAAAAAAAATGTACAAAAACTTCTGCACTCACCATACACACTTATAGACAATGAAAAGTCCAGTAGACCTCAAAGACAAACAGCTCTTGTTGCAAGATAACTCAGCAGGTATCTAATCCAAGTAGCAGCCCTGAGTGAAACAAGGCTGGCAAATGAAGGCCAGTTTACTGAATTCAGAACTGGATAAATGTTTTCTTGAGTGGCCGCAGTGAAGAGGAGTGCTATAAGCTGGTACAGGTTTTGTAATTAAAGCTAATCTAGTCAACAAGCTTGTATGCCTACCAAAAGGAGTGAATGACAGACAATGAGATTGTCACTTGCAGGAAAACACCATGTCACCATCATCAATGCTCATGCTGTCACCCTAACAAACTCTGATGGAGGTTAAAGAAAAATTTTATGAAGACCTGGAGACCTTTATCGTTAATGTGTCAAAAGAGGACAAGCTCATAATTCTATGTGACTTTAATGCTAGAGTAGGCTCAGACTATCAGACATAGCACAGAGTCCTTGTGGGGAACAGGATGAAACAGCAACAGCAATGGTCTCTTACTATTGAAGACTTGTGCATCTCATGACCTTCTCATCACCAACACTGCCTTCTATTTACCTAAACTCAATAAAACTTTGTGGATGCACCCTTGCAGCAAACATTGGCATTTAATAGACTATGTGATTGTAAGAAGAGACAGACAGAATGTGATAGTAACAAAGGCCATATGTGGTGCAGAGTGCTGAATTGATTATAGACTTATTCTCTCCATGCTAAATTTTCGAATTCAACAAAAGAGGTGGTGCCAAAGCAAATGACTACCAGAATTCATGTCAGCAGATTAGAGGACATCTCTGAGCAGGAACAGTTTGTTGCTTACTTGAAAGGAAAGTTGAGCCAACCCATGGCTGGCAAGAGTGGAGCAGAAAAGGAGTGGGTAGCTTCCAGAGATTTAGTGTACAGAGCTGCACTCATTCATCGAGGTCAGAACATTCACAACCATCAAAACTTATTTGACAAAAATGATGGAAAAATTCAGAAGCTTGCTAAATGAAAAACAAGAACTCCAAAGGGTTTACCAGTAGGATAGTTCATCCATCTCTAAGGAGGCAGCATTTAACTCCATCAAAAGGAAAGTACAAGTGAAGTTTAGAGAGATATAAGATTCTGGGTTCAGGAAGAAGGCCAAAGAAATTTAGTTTCATGCTGGTAGTGACAATCCAAAGCACTTTTAGGATGCCCTGAGGGCTATTTATGGGTCAAAGACCTATGGTACATCTCAACTACTCAGTGCTAATGGAGTCACATTGCTTAGTGATAAGTACAGGATCCTGGAGAGATGGGCTGAACACTTCCATAGTGTTCTCAAAAGACCATGAATCAATCAATGCTGAAGTCATTGACTGTTTATCTCAGGTTGAAGTCAACCCCTTTCTAGACAAATTTACAACTGAAAAAGAGGATTTCAATTCCATTAGGCTCCTCTTCTGTAGAAAAGCACCTAGTGCTGATCCTATTCCAGCTGAGACTTATAAGGTGGAGGGGTCCATTGGTCATACAGAAGCTGACTAAAATGTTCTGGGTTATATGGTAAGAGTTGGTAATCCTCCAGGAGTTGAAAGATACCTCCACTGTCCATTTCTATAAAAGTAAAGGAAATACATTATCCCCTGACAATCACAAGGGGGTGGAAGGTGTCTCTCTTAGTCATGCTGGCAAGATTCTTGCTAGCACCTTTTTAAATGGGCTGATCCTTCATCTCAAAGATGGTCATCTACCTGAGAGCCATTATGGCTTTAGAAAGGGCCAAGGAACAGTCAGTATGGTGTTTGCTGCCCAACAACTCTAGGAGAAATGCCAGGAGTAGGATGGAGGTTTGTTTGTAGATCTGACCAACGCCTTGGATGCCATCAGTCATAAGGGTTTATGGAAAAATATGTCAAAATTTGGCTGCCCAGAAAAGTTCATTAGTACTGTATGTAAATTTCATGCTTGGCTGGGTTCTGGATAATTGACAATGCTCTCCAGTTTTCCTTCCCAGTCACCAACAGAGTGAAACAAGGCTATGTGCTTGTTTCCATTCTTCTGTAGCATGATGTTTTCAGTCATGTTGTCAGATGCCATCACTGAAGATGAACATAGCATCCAAGTCAGTGACCATACTAATCAGAAATTACTCAACTTGAAAAGGCTACAAGCCAAGACTAATGTGGAGGGACTGTTGGTGCATTTGAATATTTGCAGTTGATTGTGCACTTAATACAGCCTCTGAAGCTGTGATGCAACAAAGTATGGATTGATTGTCTGCTGCTTGTGCTAATTTTGGCCTAACAACACCAAGAAAACACAGGCACTCCATCAACCAGTATTATATCATGCATAAGTGAAACCATTAGTTACAGCAAATGGAGAAGTTTTGAATACTGTGGATAAGCTTACTTACCTTGCCAGTATACTTTCTAGGGATATGAAATAAGCCCCTCAAGTTTGTGATGGGCAAGCATAATGAAGTTGACATGCATTACCAGGGTTAGCTCAGTGTTTAGGAGGCTCCAAAGAAAAGTCTGGCAGAGAAAAGTTATTAAAACTGCTTACCAAATTGAAGGTCTACACAACCATTGTGTTGACCTTATCGTCATGCCTGCGAAACCTACCTGCATCATGCTATGAAACTGAATCACTTCCATTTGAATTCTCTTAGGAAAATTCTGAATATTAACTGGCAGGATAAGATGCCAGACACTGAGGTCTTTTCTCAAACTAATTTGCCAATATTTTGAACTCTACCACAGAGAGCACAACTTAGATGGGTTGGTTTATTGTTCAGATACCAAACAGCCACTTGCCTGAAAGACTATTTTAAAGAGATCTCACACAAGGCAAGCACTCACATAGTAGTCAGAAAAATCAAGACAAGGACATTCTCAATGTCTCTCTTAAGAATTTTGGAATTGATTGCCTGACATGGGAAGTACTGGCACAGCACTGACCAGTATGGTGTGCCCTCATCAGAGAAGGTGCTGTGCTCTATGATCGCAGCAGAATTGAAGTAGCTCAAAAGAAATGCTAGATGTGCAATTTTAAAGAATCTGCCCCAAATGTTCAAATGGACTATTTGTTCCCCATCTGTAGTAAAGCATTCCAAGCTTGTATTAGTCTGATCATCCATCGTCAGACACATTATAACTTAACTCAAACATAATGAGGTCATTTTGGTCCTCTTCCAGAACTAAGGACAACAACCATTCTAGAGTTAACCCAGCTGTGTGCTGTTAATTCTTGATCATAAACTTAATCTTAAATCTATATCCAAAAGATTTCCATTTAAATTAGTCCCCCCAAGAAAACCCCCAAAAGATGAATGACTTAACAAGTTAAGGTTTACAGTATTTAAGTTTAGAGACAACACATATACAAAGAGGAAGAGTTGGATGCAAAGCCAAGTGATAACTCAGTCAATCAGGGTATATATTTAAACAATGAATGTAGTGGGAATTTCAGGGAAAAGTTCCACACAAATTCAGGAGCATTCTTTTTGAAGATGAGACTCTGAATTCCTCCATGTGTCCAATGCAAGAAATAGGGAGGTAAGGAAACAAATTATTCCTGTCATTCCAGTTCCACATCAAAAATGAGAGCAGCATTGGTGGAATGATGCCTGGCTGACACTTGGAACCACAGGTATAGTCTGCAGAGTCATTTTTGTTCTCTAGCCTTCCTTCATCTGGGCTATTCTTTCTTCCCAGACTCCAATCACCTCCTGCTTGCCCATCACAAACTTGAGGGGCTTATTTCCATCATGGGAGGAATCAAAATTTTCATCCCTGTAATGCAGTATATAAGTCTGGTTGGCTTGGGGAAGGTACACCATCTCTAGGGGAGAAGGTTTCCACCTGCATTCCCATTCTAGCTGGCCTTGGGCTGGTCATGGGGTCTTTGCTCTGCTGGACTCATAAACAAGGTGAGGCAAGGTGGGATCCCTGCGGATCTGACTGCAGACACATTGTCAAGCGCTACTCCGGACTAGCGGGGAACACACTGGCTCACGCAGCATCCCAGGAGGCTTTTCACCACTGCCTTCCCCTTGCCCCATCCCCAACCCTCGCAACACACAGAGCCCATCCACACTCCACACCGGACCCCATCCTCTTTCTGCACCCACCAGAGTGCACCAGCTCCTGAGCTCGTCCCTGCCATAAAGAGAAAGAATTTTCTTAAAGATTTTTGCAAATGTTTGGGCAAAGACAAATGTGAGAGGGGACAGGAATATAAATGAGCCCAAATTTTTCTTGAAGCTCTTCTTTTCCTGTCTATAGCACAAAGAATTTTGAGATCTTCCAGAAAAGGCCAGAACAAATACCCAAAGTTTCTCTTTGAGATGAGACTCCTATAGCCCCCTGTTTTCTCTACCCTTTCATTGGCCCTAAATCATATAGATATATGAGACTTAGGAAGATACCACACATCACCTTCAGTATATCCACATAACATTAGACTGTGTGGTCCTTGAGGACAGGGATTGTCTTTCTTCTCTTTTTATCCCAGCACTTAGTACAAGTGCCTTCCCCATAGTAGAATCTTGACAAATGCTTAATGTCTGATTGCCTGGTACAGTGCTGTGCAATGTACATAATTTCAAAGAACTTACAATAGATTTCCTTGTATAAAAACCATAAAATAATGACAACAAATCCATCATATAAACCATGTGTAAATCCATTTTATTTTCACTCAAACAATCAAGAAATAGGTTATTATTTTTGCTCAGCCTACAAAATCAAAAGGAATTTGGTAGCAAATACTATTCTACTCACATTTCCCACTGTTATGAAACTAGAGAAGAAACAGAATCAGGTGGTCTTGCTGTGATGTTGTCACAAAAAAAAATGAGCAATTATCATTTCTCTCCAGTAGGTTTCTGTGAAATAATAATTGCTCATTATACTCTACAAATAATATGGTGATCTTAACAATGAAGGGGAAGTTGGGTTGGGAAACTTTATTACTCTAAACCAGGGGTGGGGAACCTGTGGCTTCAAGGCCACATGTGACCCTCCAGTTTCTCAAGTGTGGCCCTTTGATTGAATCCAGACTTCACAGGACATATCTCCTTAATAAAAGGATTTGTTCAGTAAAACTTGGAACCAGTCAAAAGTTTGCACCCAAGGACCTAGAAGGCCACATGTGACTTCAAGGCCACAGGTTCCCCACCCCTGCTCTAAACCATCCTTTTTTTTTTTCCCCAATTCTCATTCTTCACTTGGAAATAAGACCACCCGTCTCCCTCATTTGGACTTGACTTTAGGCAATTGTTTTATTTATTAATTTGGAAGTACAATAATATTCTGTTTCTGCAGGTTTGTTTAAAATCAAAAACAGTGCTTGCAATTGGATTCTAGACAATGTTTCTATTTATTCCAATTCCTAATTAAAGGGCAAGAAGTAAGGGGAGTGGAAGAATGTGTATAGAGCCCCTTACCTTAAATACATAGAAACTGTCACCTCCCTATGTATGATGCTTTCTAAGGAATCTGAGTTCTAAAACTTTATTCCCACAAAGAATGGAATATTGCTTTTTCCTACTGTAGTCTCTTAATTATCTCCCTTCCATACTTCATCTGATAACAACATATGGTACACAACAATCTCTGACAAATGACTCATGGTCTATGTCAAGTATCATCAATCAACCTTTAAATTGCTCAATATGAATGAAGGGACTACTTTTGGAATAAACTCTGCATTATTCAAATTGTTTTTTTAAAAGGTCCAGGTTATCTTATTCTCTTATTCAAAATAATAAGTAATTTTTTTCCAGTTAGAAAAAAGTATTTCCATTTCAAAATATGTGGTGCTAGCATCTGAGAATGTATCACAACTATGAAAAAAAAAGATCCCTTCCTTCTTGAGATATCAACTGATTATCCCTCCTCTAATAATATATTCTGGCAGATTTTTAAGTAATAACAGAAAAATTTAAATAATTTTCAAGCTTTTTCTCTTCCTTTTTTAAAAACTAGAACATTTGTTCTCTTTTAAATCCATTCATACATGAAGCACAGAAGGAGATGGAATCAGAATGTATCTTTACCCAAATTCCAGTGCTCAAATTCCAATGCAGACAGTTCAAAGTTCCAAAACATGGTACTAGAGGCCCCTGATGGGTCCTACTTGCTCCCAATAGCCACCTGGGTTTTTCTGAAAGCCAGAGAGAAGAAACAAAGAAAGGAAGTGCAAAAAAGGATAAGGTTTTGCCTTTCACCTCCAATGTGGAGAGAAAAGAATACCCCACATCCCACCCTGAATCATAAAAGACAGCCGCTCTCAAGGGAGTTGCTTTGGAGAAACAAGATAGAAGGTCATAACATTTTATACAAGAAAACAAGCACTCACAATCTGAGGAACACGAAAGCCCACCTCTATTTTGCCTTTGTCTATATATCATTGATAGATTCCTCTTTCACTGGTCTTTCAAAGGTCATACACTACATGAATGCCAAAAGTCATGTGTCCTTCATTACCCATTTCCTAACACTCCTGAAAAATGAAACAGTCTGGCATTAAAGGTCAACTACTTTATGAAGTGTTACTGGCTAGCATCTTCTGTACGTAAAAGTTCTTTCTCTTTGGAGGCAAAGGTACTTGCTTGGCACATTTCAATGGTAGATCTGATTCTATGTGTCTAACAAAAGCCTAGACATGATCGGAGGGAAATTGCTTATTTCACACAGAAATAGGGTCAAACGCTACGTTAGATGATCAATTTTATTCCTTTCCTAGATCTACACCCCTTAACTTTTCCCCACTCTAATCATATTCTGAAAGTACCCCATTTTCTGAATACTTTCTCTGACTTAACCCATCTCCCTGAGTGGCCCATAAAGTAGTTGGCATGTACTCAAGTATCAATTAGTCAAACCTATCTTGGATGTAGATTGTCAACAATATACAAATATTTAGTATTTTCCTTTTAATTATTCTTATTCTCCTTTTTAAGCTAAACATATCATGATGAAATGATGCAAAAGGAGATATCTAAGAAATATCTGAGTCAAAAGGAAAGTGAATGAGGCTTAGTAAATAGACAGTCTATGTGCCCCATAGTTTGTCAAGAAAAAATGAAGAAGATCTAAACATTTTGGGTAAATTCCTTGCATCAGACTTATTCTGGTGAATTCTAGTGAACATGACAAGAGTCATGGAGGATAAATAACCCACATCAATGAGATGGCATATCCCAGACCCAACTGAGTATTTTAGTATTCTGTTATAGTTAATAATACCCATTTTTAAATTTTAATCTACAACTGTCCTGAAAATGTAAATTGCAATATTTCCAAAGACTTATCGTTTTGCTTGTGACTGATGACTCAGAGGTTGGAAACATCTTAAGAATGTAAACATGCAAAGTAGTTCAAAATTTGCATTTATAATCTATTTAAATGACAATTGCACTAGGATTCACAAAAACCCTTTCATGAGCTGTACAAAATCCCTCGGGTTTGTTGCATTTATGACAAGCTGTCTATGGGTTATCTTCACATAGTCCATTTAGGTGAAAATGAATTCAGATTAATAGATGAATGATATCATAATGCATAAATGGAAATATCACTTGAACTGAAAATGTCAGTAGTATTAAAACTTTTTATCCAGGGTCCTGATCCTATCTAGAAGATGAGCCTATGACAGATCTTGTATCCATTATCAAATGTTTTTGTTGCTGTTCTTATTGTGTATTTGTTTTGTTGTGTGATACCAGTTTGGGAGGGCAGCTATGCCACCCTAAAAAAAGTCAACATCCAACTCATCTCTTATAGACAAATTGCCAAAAATCATAGACAAATGATTATTTTTCATTGTGCTTTACTGGATGAAGCCATAGAGAACTTTAAGAAATACCTAGTTCCACTTTTTCCTTTCACACATGAGGAAACTGAGGCCAGTAGACAACTAGCTTGTGAAAGACATGTTTAGTAAGTAGAAAAACGGTATGAACTTAGATTTTTTGACTCTACATATTGAATTCATTGCTTAAGTATATCATTGACCCATTAATTCCATGACTATAGAACCAGATGTTAGCTAACATAATGAGTACTCATTCTGGGCTTATTATTCCAAAATCATGCTGCTACATCTCCTTCTCAAGATTTCATGGGGACCCTTGATGGAATCTGAAGTGTCTTCTCTAAGGCCATCAATGTGAACCCCCATTATTGGCATGTCTTCTCTCACTCTTAGCTGCCAGTAACTAG
>JAQQSV010019940.1:0-11084 GCA_028646515.1 Pseudochirops corinnae | reverse complement strand
GAATGGGTCAACCTTACTCTCATTGAATATGGCATAGGGAGGGAATGTCATACACTCTAAATCAAGTATCTTGCCCTGCAGGAGAGTAAGGGGGAAGGGGATGAGAGGGGGGATGATGGAGGGGAGGGGAGGTTGGGGGGGAGGGTTGTTAGAAGCACACACTTCTGTAAAGGGACAGGGACAAAGTAGAGAATAGAACAAGGGGAGAGCAGGATAGAAAGGAGGGATATGTCGTCAGTCTTTCACAATATGTCTATTGTAGAGATGTTCTGTGTAACTACACATGTATGACATATTAAATTCCTTGTCTTTCCAGTGGGGGCGGGTGACAAGGGAGGAAAGGAAAGAATATAGAATTTAAAGTTCTAAAATCAAATGTTAAAAATATATTATTATTATTATTATTATTATTATTTACATGCAACTGGGAAATAAGATATACAGACACTGGGGTAGGGAGAGCCATCTTGCTCTACCGGAAAGTCAGAGGGGTGATGGGGGAGGATATAGGAGAGAGCAGTTTGGAGGAGGGAGTATACAGTGGGATTGCTGTTTTAGGGTGATGGGTAGGGGAAATATGGGGAGAAAATTTGTAACTCAAAATCTTGTGGAAATCAATGATGTAAACTAAAAAATAAACAAAAGTTAATTTAAAAAAAAATTTCATCAACCTTAAAGGCAAATAGAACTTTAGCCATAAAACTATATATATATGTATATATGTATATATGTATATATATATATATACACATATATATACATACATACCTACATACACACACATATATATATAGCTATATAAATGGTAGCCATTATTGTTACTATGGCATGGAGAGGTTCTGATCTATATCGTTGGGTAAATTGCCCATATGGACAAAATTATAGAACCTTGATGTACTGAGTGTTTATCAACAGAGAAATTAAAAAAAAAATTGGCTCAACTAGTCTGTTCTCTTTCTTTATATCAACTCAGTAAAGAAAAATTCCAGTGCCTATATTATTTGTTGAATGCTAGATGCCTCCTCTCCACATAAGCTCCATCCCATGATTTTGACTTCAAGGTTATCATGCGAAAAAGGGAATCTATAATGTCATTTACCTAGGGACAGGAGAATATAAATCCAGCATAAATACTTTATCCATTACCAGAGCAGAATGAATTCCAATGTATGTGGCCAAATGCATGTTACTATGTCAACCAATCCTAATGGCCTTTGAGGTGGTGCTATTTATGAAATGGACTTCTCATGCTGCAATGTGGCTATCTTCCTGTCTATTTCAATCACTGCCAAATATTACAAACTAGTAGGTGAGGCGAGGAGATGAGGAAATTTCATGGACTTGCTCCTTTATTCCTTGCCTTGCTCTGATGACCACAAACCAGAACCACACAGAATGTTAGAGAAGTCGCCCACGTATCATGTAGCCCAATGCTTCCATTTTACAGATAAGGAAATTGAGGCCAAGACAAGGGAAATGATTTGTCTAAGGTCACACAGCTAATAAAAGGTTAATCCAAGACAGCAATGCAGTATGATGCAAAGAGTACCAACTGTAGAGTTGACATCTGGCTTCTTTTTTCTTACTGGGTGATCTTGGGCAAGTCAGTTAACTTGAGCACATCTCAGTTTCTTTATCTACAAGACAGGGAGGTCAATAACTAAGTAACCTTGGAAGTCTTTTCCTGCTCTAAATCCTACAATCCTATAGATTTTATCATTCAATCCTAGGTCTTCTAAGTTCAAGTTTGGTGGTTCTCCATCACCTCCCAACCCTTAGCCTTTTTTCTTACTGTCACCATCATTTCCAGTTCTGGAGTCATAATTGAGGCCACACTGCCATTATTCCTGGAGCAAGTATATCCGTCTGCTCTCTCTAGCTCCATTCGCCATTCATGCAACTTTCCAAACCAAAACATCTCTCCCTGCCACCATTCCCCTATACATTTTTCCTATTCCTATTAGAACATAAACTCCATAAGGACAGACGCTACCTCCACTTTTGTATTTGGATATCCAGGCTTAGCACAATGATGGGCACATACTAAGTGCTAAGTGAGGCAGCTAGGTGGTGCAGTGGATAATGTGCCAGGTCTGGAGTCAGGAAGATGTCTTCCTGAGTTCAAATCCAGCCTCAGACACTGACTAGCTGTGTGACCCTGGGCAAGTTACTTCACCCTGTTTACCTCAAAAATGAGCTGGAAAAGGAAATGGCGGACCACTCCAGTATCTTTGCCAAGAAAGCCCCGAAGGGGATCACAAAGAACAGATACTACTGAAATGACTGAACAACAGCAAAGTACTAATGAAATACTTTTACATTCAGTGAGCCATTTGTGCCCGCCCCCCTAAAAAAACAGCAAAATATCCTCCTTAGGATATTTTCCCCTTCCTGCCCAACCCCAGTTCTGGAGGGCAAAATTCTAAAGCCTACCTAGGACTTTGAGGTATAGGTGCTGCAGAGGTATGGAAGGCATATTCTCCTTGTTATAATTTAATTTTTTAAAGCATTGTTGTTGTTGTTGTTAAGTCATTTCAGTTATATCCAACTCCTCATGATCCCATTTGGGGTTTTCTCAGCAGAGATATTGGAATACAGACCCATTGTTTGGGTTGCTGGTAAATTGAGTCAATGCACCAATATCTGGAGTGGTACTTTTCTTATTTCTGTTGGTGGCACCATCATCTTCCCAGTGGATGGTTGGAAACCCAGGAGTCATCTTTGATTCAGCCCTCTCCTTCATCTCCACTTCCCCTACATTCATTCCATTGCCAAATTCTTGGGATTTTACCGACAAGATTTCTCTTTCCCCTATACATTCCTCCCCAGTCCTACCACTACGAATCCAGTTCAAGGCCTCATCACCTCTAGCCTGGACCAAGCAATAGCCACCTAACTTGTCCCTCCCTTCTCTGATCTAATCTTTATGAGGCTGCCAAAACAATCTCCCTAATGCATATGCTTGATCGGGTCCTTCCTCTTCTCATAAACTTCCAGTGACTCCCTATTGCCTATAGAATCAAATAAAGACTTCTTAATTTGGCATTTCATGTTCTTCCTAATCTGAATCCAATCTTCATGTCCAGCCTTATTTCAAGGTCCTCCATGTAACCAGTTTCCAGACTCCTAGTCATTCCCTGACAATCTCCCCACTGTGTGCATTCATGTAGGCCATCCCTTCTCATCTGGACTCACCATACATTGATCCCAACACCGTGAGGTCATTTTGGTGCTCCTCAAGCATGAAGAACAAGAAACAACAACAGACCATCCTCTTATCTCTGGAATGTCCTCCCTCCCTTGAGGCTCAACTCAGCTGCTGCCTCCACCACCAAGCTTTCCAAACTATGAAATTTTCTCTTCTCTCTTCTCTAATTTTCATATCTATATTTTCACAGATATCTATCAATCTATGTGTTTATGTATATATGTGTGTATACATGTATGTAGTTATATATGTTTATGTATATCGTGTATATGTATTGTATACATGTATATGTGTGTGCACATACGTATGTGTGCGTGCATGTATTTTTCAAGTGATCCAAAAGAGGATAGAAAAATTCATAGTGAGTGTAAGCAGCTTGCAGCATATCAGCTAACAAGCATTTACTATATGCCAGGCATTGTGCTAAGTATTAGAGATACAAAGAAAGGCAAAAGTTAATAATCTAATGAGGAGTAAACATGTAAAGAGATACACGTGAGATACATAATGAGTAGAAGAAAGGTAATCAGGAAAGGGAAGGTACGAACAGAAGAGATCTAAAAAACCTCCTGTAAAATATGTTCCTTGAAGCTAAATAATGAAAAAAGCCAGTGACTCTAAGAGGCAGAGTTGAGGAGGGAGGGAATTCTAGGCATGAGGGACAGCAAGTGCAAAAGCACAGCAATGGGAGATGGAGAGTTGTGTGAGAACAGCAAGGAGCCAAGGAAGCAGGATTGTAAAGTATGTGAAAAGAAGTAAATGTAAGATGACCAGAAATGTAAGAAGGGCTCTTACAATCTAATGATTCAACTACCTCATGTTCCAGATGAGGCCCAGACTGGTTAAGTGACTTGTCTGAGGTCACATACAGGTGGTGAGTGGTGGAGCTAAATTCAAACCTGGGTTATCTGATTCCTTCCACAACATCCTTCTCCTGTGCCACCTCTGGCCTTTTTGAACCTGCAGGTGCAGAGATAGGAAGAAACAAACATCCTCATAAAAAAATGGGTGATGGAAACTGCCAATTTTCTGATCAGTAAAACATGCCAACCCCACCCCTGTCCCTATCCCCAAGACTTGTAGAAATGATAAGGTATTTCAAATGTGAAGGAAAAAAAGACAAAGCAGAAAGCAAAAATTACCCCAAGTATGACAGATATTCTTTAGTAAAGAAACACCTAAAACACCACATCATATGGCACAATCATCATACCATGAGGCTGTAAATCAATTCATACACAAGTGCTGACTGAGCATCTGCTATGGTTAAGGCATGGGGTGAGGGAGGGGGTTTACAAAAGAAATAAAAGATAAACTTCCTATACTTAAGGAGGTTACAACCTCATTGCAAGATAATGTTAACATTAATTCTTTCAAGAAACATTTATTAAGCACCTATTGTATTCAGAGCACCGTGATAGAGCCTGGGAGAGATACCAGATTTGGACAAGCCATGGCTCCAGCCTTCATGGGCATCAAAGTATAGTAGTCATGATCATAGATATACTCCCTCCTCCCCAACATCACATGGTAAGTGCTTTAGAGATCTATAAAACAAAGGTTATCCCACTAGAAGTAGGAAGAAGATTCCTAACTGTGTAAATTCAGGCTACTCATTTGAGCCTCAACTTTCTCATCTGTAAAATGGGGATAATAATACATGCACCATCCACCTCATTAGACTATTGTGAAGAAACCCATAGATATCTTTGTTGTTGTCATTTGTTCATTGTTCTAAAAGAGACCAATGACATCAAGAGGATGATGTCTTGACTTGCACATGAATTGGATTTAAGTGAGGCAGAGCTGTGCAAAGTCATTAACCTCACTCTCTCCTCCAGAGTCATCAGAGTCCAGTAGGAAGACAAAGTCAAGATATGGCCAGGCTTTGGCCAGGGATGCAAGGGTGCTACTGACCTCTCTAAATTAAGATCTTTCCCAGGCCTCAGTTTGTCTAAAGCAATGCCATTTCAATGACTAAGGGCTAGGTAAGAACTGAGAAAAAAGATGGCTTAATATATCATCTCAAAAATATTCATGGGGGAAAAGAAGACCCTCAAAGTTTCTTGCCAGAGCATAAGACAATTGCTATTTGTTGTTTTTGGACCTTTGTTCTAAATAGAAAACAATTGTTATTTGTTACTGTTTGCCCTTTGTTCTCAAAGAGGACTGGTGACATCAGGTGATGTCTTGACTTGTGTGTGAGCTGGATTTAAGTGAGGCAGGGCTGTGAAAAGTCATCAGCCTCACTCTATCCTTTGGAGTCATCAGAGTGTAGGAGCAAGACATAGGCAATGGTCCAGGATGAAGTGGGAGACCTTGGCTTAAAAAGTCAAGGTCTTTGCCAGGTTTGTCTGAGGCAACACCTATTCAGTAGTTAAAGAGAAGGTAAAAATTGAGGTAAAAGAAGCCCAATTTTTGCTATTTATATTCATTCTAAGTCACCAAAACCTAAATAGTTGCAGTATATGAATGTAATGGAATATTATCGTGCTATAAAAAAATTATGAGCAGGCTAATTTCAGAAAAACTTGAAAAGACCTGCACGAACAGATGCTGAGTGAAGTGAGCAGAACCAGAAGAACATTGTATACTGTAACAGCAACATTGTTGGATGACCAACCTCTATAGTCTTAGCTCTTCTCAGCAATGCAATGCTCCAAAACAACTCCAAAAGACTCATGAGGGAAAATACTACTCACATCCAGAGAAAGAACTATGGATTCTGAATTCCGATTGCAGCATAATATTTTCTCTTTTTTTGTTTGCTTTTTCCTTCTCATGATTTTTCCCTTTGGTTCTGATTCTTCTTTTACAACATGACTAATGTGGAAATATGTTTAATATGATTGTATGTGTATAGCCTGTGTCAAATTGCATGCTTTCTAGGGGAGGGGGAAAACTTAGAACTCAAAATCTTATCAAAGTGAATGTTGAAAACTAAAAATTAATTAATTAATTTTTTTAAAAGAAACCTAGACAGTGAGCCGTAGTATATTAGGTCCAAAGGGTTTCTTTATACTGATCTGAAGAATAAGAAAATATTATAAAGGGCTTAGCATTTGAATTGAAATTCTAGAAAATAATTAATAAAGCACTAAATTAGGAGCTACAGACAACATAAATGCTATAAGACTTCAAATCAAAGGGAGACTGGAGTAGGATCAAAGGGTTGAGGTAGGGTTGCTTATAAAGGCTTCATGAAGGAGCAAGTGCTTGAGATGAGCATCAGGGCAGGAAGTAAGTTCTGTCCCTCCCCTCCTCTACACACACACTATAACCTATGTATTGCTCTTTGATGATTTTATTTTCTGAACTGTTTCTGTCATTTTATTACCAGGCTCCTCTTCTCACCCTGGCTTTCATGCCACTGCCCTCTCTTGGTTGCTTCCAAGATCCATCTAATCTTGTCAAAGCATCTCTATGTCCAGCCCTCTAAGTATAGGTGCATCCAAAGGCTTCAACTTGGGACCTCTCACTCTTTCTCTTGTTGATCCCATCCACACCCCAGGGGTACAGCTCTCAGCCCTATACAGATGGCACCCCAATATAAATATCCATTCCCCATCTTTCTCCAGAGTGCTAATCCTACCTCACCACTTGGTGGACATCTCCACTTGGATGTTCCATGGATATCTCAAATTCAACAAGTCCAAGATGAAACTTATCTCTCCCCTAAAATCGACTGCTCTTCTTAATTTCCCTGGGTCTATAAAGGTCACAAACATCCTTCTAGGTACCCAGGTTTGTAAATTTGGAGTTACCTTCAACTCTCCCTTATCCCCCATATCTGATCAGTTGCCAGGTCTTGCCAGTTCTATCTACAATCTCTCACATCGAGGCCTTCCTCAACTACTGCTCTTCACCTCTTGTCTAGATTCCTTCCATATTTGTCTCCCTACCTCTCACCTCTCCTCCTCTCTGAGTCATCCTCCACACAGTTGTCAAATTGACATTCCTCAAACACAGATCTGACCATGTCATTCCCCTGCTCAAGAACCATCAATGGTTCTTTATTGTCTTTAGGACAAAAACAGGAATTTCTGCCAGACTTTAAGAGGTAGATATTATTCCAGGAACATAAAGCATTTTTAGACACTTCGGTCTAAATTTTTATGATGTCTGTATGAAATAATATTTATAAGGATATATGTATATATATGTATGCACATATATATGTACATATATGTTCCTTTCAAGTCCTTACTATATATTAAACACTATAGACAATGTGTTTATGTATGAGTGTATGTGCATGTGTAGGGTGTCCAAAACTGAACATTTAGAATTGTCCCAGACACTGGGATTACCTAACCCAATTCTTTCATTTTACAAGTGAGGAAACTAAGACTGAGAAAGATTAAATGGCTTTTCCAAGCTGTATCTAGTAGCAAATTCAGCACTCTTAACAATGAAGGGAGGAAGGGGAGGAGGAGGAAGGGAGGGAGGAAGGATCAAGGAAATGAGGGAGGGAAAGAGGAACAAGGAAGAAAGGGAGGGAAGAAGGGAGGGAGGGAGGAAATACACTACAGGAATTACCAAAAAGTAAGCTCTCCTTTCGACATCCGCGTGATGTGATAGAACTATAAATATCTGAAAGCATTTTTAAAATTCCTATTAATTTTGCTGCTACATGTGTTGCCTTTGTGTAAATGGTGAAACCATAAGAAGATGACACAAGAAAAGCAATTTACAAACCATAAATTGTAGTATAAATGTCAGTTATAATTATTTGTGACCTTTAACCAGGAGGTATACTGGAGCCAGCTCAAACCAGCACGAAGGAATCTACTGTTAAATTTTCAGTGTGAGTATTTATATCTGGGAAATTAGCAATTGCTACAAATCAGAACTTGATTTATTGTTTTGTTGATGGTCTAGACTTAAGAAAGCCATTGAGACAATGTTAATGTAGATTAAACTTAATAATGTGCCACAGTACTTTTTTATTTTTTATTTTTTGAGAGATGGTCGTTAAGCATTTACCAGCACACCACAGTGGGAGTTTAATAGTACTTGGGACTTTTGATCATAGAAAGAATTCAGCATTGCTGTTTTGGTTAAATCAAGCTGAACTTAAGCTGAGTTGTACAGAACATTTCAATGAAACATTGTTCTTCAGCCATACTCCCTTGTGATTTTGTAGTGATGTGGTACCTGGTGAAATAATTCCCTTACAAGGTCTCAGAAGTTTCTGTGTTCATTCACCATAGGTGAAGTCATCTACTTGTCAGTTTCTGTAGCATCTTAAAATAGAACAAGAAAATTTTCTGATGGAAAAGGATCTTTCTCATCCAATTCAATCAGCTAAACTGTAAAGAAATGAAATGAGCTCCCCAAGACCAGAGTTGGTCATTGGAAAAATCCAGATTGGAACTCAGGTTTCCTAATTCCACCATACTGGATTGATCATCTTTCTGATTCCAAGAATCATAGACTTTTAGAACTATGTCTAAAAGGGCTTATAGACCATCAAGCATAACCCATATATGTTCTAGATAAGGAAAATGAGGATTCTAAAAGAGATGATCTCTAAGGCTAACCCTCAATTACTATTTGTATCTTGGAATTCCACCTTATTCTACAGACAACAAATTCCTTAAATTTAAAAAAAGTCCCAAATAGCTAAAACACCTGCTCATTACTTTCAGCTATAGGTCCTCCCTTTCTTCCCTCATCAGTTTTGCCCAATTCAATCACCTAACCCCAAAGCCATGGTCCTCCCTCCCTCTCACCTTCAATGCTGTGCCTTTCCCATCTTTCTGTCTATGTGATGCTACCATGATGTTTCATTTCTCTCAATCAGTTTTTCCACCTCCAGGGACCTGCCTACCTACACAGCTTGTTTCTAATTTCTCTTGCTCACGATTTAGACACAATATTGAATTCCTTTTGGCATGTCTTCCTAGAAGTTTTGTAAGTTTTGCAAGCTCAGTGTGAGTCAATTGTGGGATGTGGAAATCTAAAAAACTAACGTAATCTTAGGCTCTATTAATAGAAGTACAGTTTACAAAACAAAAGAATTGAGAGTTTCATTGTACTCTGAGTTGGAATTCAAACATTCCACAGGTGGAATATTTGAAGACTCCTTATTTTAGGAAGGAAAATTATAAACTAGGACATGTCCAAGGGAGGATGAAGAAATTTGAAACCTATTTAAGGACCATTTTTAGTGAATAGAAATGTTTAGTCTGAAGAGGAAGCTTTGGGCTAATCTAAAAGCTGTTTTCAAGTATTTGAATACCAGTTATATGGGAAAATGATAGATAAAATTTATTTGAATTCAGGTTTCTCCTGATTCCAAGACCAGTGCTCATTTGATGATGGTACATGCCTTCCAAAGATAGAAATAAAGCAAGTTTTGCTTGGCCTCACAGGTAGAAATAGGACTAATAAGTATAAGTGATAGGGAAGCCAGTTTCAACTCCATTCTGTTAAGAAAAAATGACAATTAGAAATATCTCCAAGTTGAATGGGATAGGGGCAGCTAGGTGGCGCCATAGTGGATAGAGTACAGGGCTTGGAGTCAGATTCAGCTTCCTGAGTTCAAATCTGTTCTCAGACACTTACCAGCTGTGTGACTCAAGTCATTTAATCCTATTTGCCTCAGTTTCCTCATCTGTAAAGTGAGCTGGAGAATGAAATGGCAAACTGCTCCAGTATCTTTCCAAGAAAACCCCAAAAGGGGTCACAAAGAGCCAGACATCTCTGAAACTATTCAACAACAAAACAAAGAATGAGATCATTTTCATAGTAAGTGCCCCATCACGGAAGGTATCCAAATACATATTTGACAACCACTAATAAGGGACATTATAGAACCCCCAATTAGGAGAGGCTTCATGCTTCATTGGAAGTGAACTAGACGACCTCTGGGTTCATGCTTCCACCCCTTAAGATTCTGTGATTCTAAACTAAAAGACTACTTTCTCACCTCTGACAAATACCAGTTTCATGACCCTCTCAGTGTTCTAGGCAACTCTCCAAGATGCTATAAGTTGCTGAAAAGGTGTCAAGCTACATTGATAAAGGTAGATTTCTCATATGGAAGTGATTTCTACCCACGAAATCACAAATTCAATCCTTATCTCTTAAAAGGTCTCCTGGGTTCTGTTTTTCTAGCAGATTGGTTGAGACCTCTGAGGTGAGAAGAAAGGAGTTGAAGGTCAAAAGCTACTGGATGGCAAGAAAGCAAAAAGTGTAATGAGCGTGTAAGTAGATTATCAGGTAGTGTGGTTTTAGAAGTTGTTTCCTACATGAACTGGGACTGGAACAAGCACCTGCATTACAGGATTACTCACTGTAACTAGATCAATAGCACAGTTACAAGGTCTTATCTTTAAGACCTTTTTGAAAGGTAGGTTTTCCTTGGAAAAAACTATCAAAGAGTATGGTTGGAAGGAACACTAACTATCCCCCTGTCCAACCTCCTCACTTAATAGATGAGGAATGAGAGTTTCACTGAATCATGGGCTAAGTGGGTATCTTCATTTTACAGTAAAGAAAACTTAGCTTCAGCTAAAAGAAATGACTTACCTTCAGTTTTTCCTTAGAGCACTTTTCTATGCACCTTATAAATAGGAGGTGCCTAATAAATGTTCGTTGACATCCAGGGTTACAAAACTGCAGCCAGAATTCAAAGCCAGGTCCTGTGACTATACACCCAGTGGTCTTCCCACTACTATATGATGTTATCTCAAAGGTCCAGATGAGTGAAGCAACTTGCCTTTGGTAACACAGCCAAGCACCACCAAGACCAGAGGTAGAAGTGAAAAAAATGAAATAATTTGACTTCCAAATAAACTCACCAGGGAAAAATATCAACAAGCAGAGACAGGTCCAGAGAGGAGACCCTGGCCCAGGGATTATGGGATCA
>JAQQSV010019939.1:0-11085 GCA_028646515.1 Pseudochirops corinnae | reverse complement strand
CACACACACACACACACACACACACAAATACTGATAAAAATATTTTGGTAGCTATGGAGACTTTTTAAACTTTATTTTATTTTTAATCAATGACATCCTTTGGGTACATGTCTAGAATTGTACCTCTGGGTTAAACAGTATAAGCATTTTAGTCAGTTCACTTGCATGATTCCAAATTGCTTTCTACCAATTCACAGTTCCACCAACAAAGTATTAGTGTGCCGGTCTCTCCACAGCCCTGCCAGCATTGACTATTCTCTTCTTTGCAAATTTGCTCAATATGAGATGAAATCTCAGAATTCATTTTGCTTTGCATCTCTATTAGTGTTATTTGGAGCATTGCTTCATATGATTGTTAATGTTTATCATTCTTTTGAGAACTGTTTGTTCATATCCTCTGATAAATTGTTGTCTAGCCAAGCCTCTCTGCCTTGTATTTGTAACATGTATCTTTCAGCTCAAGTAAGGAATCATATTCATCCGTTTGAAATTTTCTATTATTTGATGTAGTCTAGCTACATCTGTAAGTCTAGCTTGTAGAAAATTTTTTTCAGATCCTAACTCTATCAGTCAGCATAATAGCTAGTCATCCAAGCTTTATGCCATCCATACATTTAATAAGCAGGCTTACTGTTCCCATTCAAGTCATTGGTAATTTTAGCATGACACATGAGGCCCTCTACTCCAAACTTCCTTTCACTGAACTATCTTTGCATCCAGTTATTCAACTAGCTCTGGATCTATTATTTAAACATCTACATCTCTCCATTGCTTCCATAGCATGAGAATAGCATACAAACCTTTAAACTTGCCTCTTTTTCTGATCTTAATGTCCTGTGATAATTTTTACATCATTTTTGTTCTTTGTAAATAATATACTCATTATGTGCTTATCCTTTGTTCTTTGGGTCACCAAGTATGATCCCACAATAGACTCATTCTCCACCTGTGTATAGGACCCTATGCTAGGATTGTAAATAATCAACAGAATTCCCAGCAAACTAGGACTGAAGCTGGGACTTGAAGGATGAATGACATTAAGAGAAGTGAAGAAGAACTAGGAGGGATTTTCAAAATGGTGAATGATAAGAATGAAAGTATAAAAACAGGAAGTCACATGCTACATTCAGAGAATAACAAATAGATCCCATTGGGTAAAATAAGGTTTGCATGAGTAAGTAGTGGGTACATAAGTGCATAGAGACCTGATTATGGGTTAAGGAGAGAGGGCTTAATTCAATAGACAGTGGAGTATATAACATACACCATACATATGTAATGAGCTCCTGGCCAGTGAAGACTGGAGGTATGCCCAGGAAATCCATGTGAATCCTTGATAAGCCCACTTCTGGGCAGACAGAATGGGGAGCCCTTCTTGCCACTTCACAGCATTCATAGGTATTCTATTTTTCCTGTCTACTTATTGAGTAACCAAGAGGAGAGTCTTTTGATTGACTACTAAACCAGAACCAGGTGTGCATTCGAAACATACTAACAGGCCCAATTGGTCTCTCTCTCACTGGTTGCTTTTGAGTAAGGAAGATAAAATAATGTAAGTCTCTGGGTGGAGAGAGAAGCTTTAGGTCCTCTCTATCCAGGCCAATATGTGACCTGTGAATTGATAATCCTGCTGCTTCTATTCTTGTAGTTCCTGTTCTTTCCTGTTCTCAGGTAAAGGATGATTAGAATTGGAAGGCTTGTAAGACTTGAAAAATCAGAAGAGTGAGCTGCTTGAGGTCCAAAAACTTGAATCCATACAATAATCAGTTGGTAGGTGAGCCTAGTGAGGAGTGCATACCTGAAGATCTGCAGGATGCAGTACATCAGCAAATGGACATCAAGATACTGTGTCCTACAAATAATGAAATGACTCTATGCATCAGCTGTGCTACTTTTGGAAGTGAACTTGGAGTGAATACCCTGTAGCACCCATTTTATGTTGGAGCCCATTCTACCCAAGGATCAAGGTGATAGAAGGGGTAGTGTGCTCTTGGTGTTGGGGGCATTCTTGTTATTTCTTCTCAGCAAATATACTTTATAAAAGCTAATTAATGTTAACTAGTTAAATTGATATAGGGGTGCTAATTACTGGGACAATCAATAGCTTAGGAGAGGTATAAATTGTAGTTGGTAGATCTTGTGGAGAATAAATACATCGGAAGGGGAATTTGAACCAAGAGTATTAAAGGGAAACCTAAGAAGCCTTCACAAGTACCTCATTGGACAATCCACTGTTACAAATTAAGTGGATGTGAATAATGAAATTCAATTATTTGTTAAATACTTTTGTGTGCAACGCACTGCACTAGGCACTGGGGATACAAAATCAAGAATTAAATAATTCCTGTCTTCTAAAAGCATGGCTTCTTAAACTTTTTCCACTCACAGTCCCTATTCAAGTTTAGACATCATTCATTGGCATTGTGTAGCCTGAAGGCATATGGGGTCGTGACCCACAGTTTAAGAAGCCCTGGTCTTGAGAATTATATTCTACTGTAAATGGGCAAGAGAGGCATATAAAATGTGCAATACAACAATCCATGAAAAACACAAATTTTAAGTGTACTTATATTAAGATATATGTAAAGACCTAGGGTGGGCATTAGTAGAGTATCACATATTATGAAAGACTTGCTCATAAAAAGTAGCATACAAAGGCTTTATCAATGATAGGTGTAGCTGGAAAAGAAGATGAGAAAGTCATGTGATAAGAGTAAGAAACAGTTGAAACAGAAAATTTCACTGGCAGAAATATTAAAGGATTAAGTAGAAGTCCTCCAGCACAAAAGATGGATATTTTATTAAAGACTTATGGAAAGAAATAAATGCTTATGAATCAGTTGGGATGAGAGAGTGTTATGGAGCTACAATTTTCATTGGTAGAGCAACTACTCACTTACAAGAAACTTCTGAATAATTCAAGGATAAAGGAGGAAGTTGAACGAGAATGGAAAAATGAAAAACAATTGCCCAAGAGACAGGAACAAAGTAAGATGACACATTGTCATTGTAACCAAAGAATGAAAGAGTTTCAGGAAAGAAGGGAGTTAACAGTGTCAAATGCCACTGGGAATTCAAGAGACAGCAGAGAGACAAGGTTGATTAGAGGAGAGGTTCTGTGATACTTAGAACTAAGGTTCAAAAAAAAAAAGATCATGAAAGGGCTTCAAAACCAGCTAATCAATCAATTAACAAGAATTTATTAAGTGATTATTAAGATATAGGCACTGTACTGTCAACTGAGGATGCAAAAATGAAAATGAAATAGTACCTGCCCTCAAGAAGCTCACTTTCTATCTGAGAATAATAGCAAAGTGGCATCTAGGTGGCACCGTAGATAAAGTGCCGACCCTAGAGTCAGGAAGACTCGTCTTCATGAATTTAAATCTGGCCTTGGACATTTACTTGCTATGGGATCCTGTCCTGTTAATCTGTTTCCTCATCTCTAAAATGAGCTGGCGAAGAAAATAGCAAACCACGCCAGTATCTTTGCTAAGAAAACTCCAAATGGGGACACAAAAGGTTGGAAACAACTGAACAGTAACCACAACAAATGACAATGTAGATATCATCCTACATGCAATGAGAAATCACTAAAAGTTTTTAAACAGTGGAGGGAAAGAAGCGTTTAAGCAGGATTTGTACTTGCAAATCCTTGACTCATTTTTAAGGCTGATACTGAACTTAGTCTCTGATTCATTTCCAAGATCAAATGTTGACAAAGAAAGACATAACAGTGGGTGTAGGTGGGGGCAGAGGGAGAGAGTCTTAAATGCCCATCTGTCTGAACTGACAAGACCAGAGTACCACTGGCAACAGGAAGCAAAGTAATATTCTAATATGAAACCATCTTCTTTTGTTCTTCCCTATTTTATTTTCTCGGCAGGATTGCTCCATCCAAAGTGAATGCATGATGGATGGCAGAATGAAGAGATTTGAAAACCAGGAGACAGAAGGCCAATTTGAAAATACAGACATGAGATGACAAGGTCCTTGACTCTGGTGGTAATTAGTGGAAGGGATCAAAATGGATTTAATTTGACAGACCTTTCAAGCAATTTGACATAGAAGGTAAAGAAAAATGAAGAGTTAGTCTAGGCTGACTGACTGAGAGTGGTAGTGGTGAGGTGGGCTAACAGTTGGGGCATGCTAGCAGAGATGGATGTAAATGAAGAAGCCAGGAAAAAGATACTAACTGGGATGAGGTACGTCAAAGAGGTGAAGGCTTAAATTCTGGCCACACTGAGTTTGAGGTGCATTGAGAGCATCCAAATGGAAAATTTCACCATAGAATTAGAAAATAGGGAAGTGATGATTGACAAAAAGTTAGAATTAGGATGAAGAAACATATTCAGAGAAGTATTATATTTACAAACCTTTGACTCACTTTCAAGATGGATGCCAATTCACTAACCTCTAATTCACTTCCAAGACCAAATTCTACCAAGGAAAGAATCAACAGTGTGCTGGGAAGGGGCGGAGAGAAGGGTCTTACATGCTCATCAGACAATACCAGTGTGCCTTGGATGATCAGAACCAGACTAATATTCAAAAAAAGAAAACACTTTTTTTTGTCTTCCCTTTTTTATTCCCCTATCAAGACTGTCCTATGCACAATAGATCCTTCAGGGAACACCATCTCTGTGCTGCTCTTTCCTCCAACTTAAAATAGAGTAAATATATACAAAAGACACCAATAGTGTTCGAATCAGGGAATCCTGAGATTGGTTACCAGTTCTGATTCTGTCACTAAGAAACTGCAAATTTAGACAAATCCCAGCCTTCTGGGCCCCTGCTTATCTTTCTAAAACTCTCTAAATTCCCCTTCATTTCTGATAGTCTGTGTTCATGGGATTCTCTGACTATCTCATGTAGTGGTATAGAATTAGGGCCATAAGAATTCAGAAACAGAACAACAGCTAACATTTATTCAGTGCCTTAAGGTTTGTCCAGCATCTCTTTTGTACAGTATTTCTTTTGTTCATCACCACAACTTTTAGAAAATAAGTGTTGTTCTTATACCCATTCTACAGACAAGAAAAATTGAGGCCCAGAGAGACTGTAAGATGTGTGTAGTTATGTGTGTTTGTGGAGCAGAGGGTGTGGGAACACATCCCAAGGCTGAGCCACTTGCCTGGGGCATGCAGTTGGTAACGGGAAAAGGGAGGACAGAAGGGTGTTGACAAGAGGCATCTGATAAGGTAAACAGCAATTCTCTTGATTTCCACTCATCCCAGGACAAGGCACCTTGACACCAAGCCTTATTTCTGCTCCCTTTACTTTGAATTGGAGGCAGAGATTCACTCAGCAGCTTCTTCTCCAACAGGGAAGAAAGCATTTAAACATGTTCAGGCCTGCCTCAGAATGAACCCCCCAATGAACCCTTGGGGGTTTGTTTTCATTTCTTCTTGGCAGAACGTAACTTCCTGCTTCTAAGAAAAATATCTTTTTAAAGGCTTGTAAAAAGGTTCCAGGGCGCCTCGCACATCTTATGGCTCTTACAGAACAACTTGAGGATGAGCTAAATGTAAATGAATCAGAAACACATGAAGCTGATTTCCTTTCTAATACACCAAGGGGCTGAAGCCAGGAGGGGAGAAAGTGTTTGATAAATCATGTTGGAGCTTTTATCAAACCCAGCATGTTTGAGAGAGAGCCGGAGGAGGTAAAGGGATCCAGAACACTGCTGCATTTCCACATGGGGAAGGCTGAGGACGACAGAGAGCCTCTGGCCCAAGGACGGCCGAAAGCCAAGAAGGGCTGGCACTGGCATGGAGGAGGTGTGTGACACATGCAAGATAAAATTCATAAAAAGTCAGATGGGGCCATGGGCTCATAAGACCACAGATGCAGAGTTAAAAAGTGTTTGGGGGATCATCTAGCCCAAATTTTCTCATAATTAGTGTTCAATTACAGCAGCATATTCTGTTAGAATTGGAAGGAATGTCAGAGGCCACAGAGTCTGACCTTTTCACTTTATAAGTGAGCAAACTGACACCAAGAGAAGCGAAATGATGTATCCAGGGTTATACAGCCACCAAACACCTTTGTGATGCTGGCTGGCTTCACAAATGACTTAATCCACGTTTAGGACAGAAGGTACTTAAATCAATCTATACCACCCCTTCATTGTCTAGCATCCAGAAGACAGCTTAACAATATGATTTCTTCTTCCATCAACTGCTGGGTTGAAGAGGGGAGAGGTCCCATTGTCTAACAGAAAGAGCACAAAACTCAAAGACCAGTGTTCCACTCCAGCCACTTTCTAGTTGTGCTAAATAAAATAAGATTTAAAAATAAATAGCTGGCTCAGTGAATAGAGCACCAGCTCTGGAGTCAGGAGGACCGGAGTTCAAATCCAACCTCAAACACTTAACACTTAGTAGCCATGTGACCTTCGGCAAGTCACTTAACTCCAATTGCCCTGCTGTCCTTTCTCCACAAAGCCAATAAATAAATAAATAAGATTTTTAAAAGAATATTTTATTTAATCTCTCTAGGCCTCAGTTTTCTCATCTGTAAAAAGAAATGTCACTAATCAGCGATTCTCAACCTGTGGGTTGTGACCCCTTTGGAAGTGAAACAACCCTTTCACAGGGGTCACAGGGGTCACCTAAGACCATCAGAAAACACATATTTCCCATGGTCTTAGGAACCGAGACACTGTGCTTCTCTATCAGTCTCCAGGTGGGTCTGCCCACATGCAGACACGCCCACATACAAGTATTAAAGAGTTGTGGCATTAGGAAGGTTGAGAACCACTTGTGTGACTACTGGGTGATAGATAGAATGCTGGACCTGGATTCAGGAAGAGCTAAGCTTAAATGCTGATCCAGACACTTAATAAGCTGTATGACCCTAGGTGAGTCCCTTGATCTCTACAGGCCTCAGGTTTTTTTCATCTGTAAGGTGGCAATAAAAATAGCAAACACCTCCTATGACAGAAAATTGGCAAAATATTTTGCAAACTGTAAAATGCTATATAAATGCGGCGGCTGCTGTTGCTGCTGCTGCTGCTGCTGCTGAAGATGAAGATGATGCTCTGAGTCTGTGATTTTTTGGCAAGTAGCTTTTCTATCACTAAGGAATCTCCTGAAATCATCTCACAGAATCTGAGAGTTGGAAGGAAACTCAGTGACCATCTAGTCCAAAGCATACCAGAACAAGAATTCCCCTTTACAACATAAGTCTCAAATCATTTGGCTTTGTTTTGAGTGATCTTGGTGAGAAAATGACTGCCTACCGATATAGAGCTTGTCACTTTTTGAATTTGCTAATTCAGGGGTTGGCAAACTATAGAACTATGGAACAAATTCAGCCTGGTGACCTGCTTTTGTACATCACAAGCTAAGAATGGTTTTTAGGTCTTTAAATAAAGTTTCATTCCTGACATCAAGTAGAAATTTGCCTACACTTCACACCATGGCTCCCAATTCTCCCCTCTGGAGCCAAACAGAATAAATCTAATCCCTTTTTCATATGGCGACTCCTCAGATATTTTAAGACAGCTAGCGTGTTCCCGCTAAGTCTCTTTGTCACCATCCTTACCATTCACGATTCTTTTTACAATTCTGGGCTTTCTTCAGCATTGATCAATATCCTCTCCAAAATGTGGCAACTAGAAATGAACACAATACTCCTGGAGTATGGTAGGGGTAGAATACAGGAAGACTAGCATGTTCATAAACTCTGTACCTCTCTAAATACAACCTAATCTAGATTAGATTTCTTGGCTGCCATGTTATACTAACGATTCCTATCAGGTTTTTAGTCCTTTAAAACCCCCCAACAATTTTACGTTTCCTTCCATTATATTTCATCTTATTACCAACAGCTAGCAGGGCACAGTAGATAGAGCAATGGGTCTAGAGTCAGGGAGACCAGAGTTCAAATCCTGCCTTAGACACTGGTCATATGACCTTGTACAAATCACTTAGCCTTTGTCTACTTCAGTTTTCCCAACTGTAAAATGGAGATAATAACAGCAGCTACCTCCCAGAGTTGTAGGGAGGATCAAAAGAGATATTATGTGTAAAGTATAAATCACTTAGTGTAGTGTCTAATGCACAGTAGAAACTTAATAAAGGCTTAGCTCCTTCCTATCTGGTGTTTAGTCTATCAGGAACTTTCTTGACTTTGATTCAGCCATTTAGTGTCTTAGTTATCACACAGTTGCCTTTTTTCCAAATCACTGATATTTTTAAAAATACCACAAAGCCAAGCACAGAACTCTGGGATCTTCTGCCGGGGCCTTTATTCTAAGTCAATATCAAAACATTAATGAGGATTTGGGGGGTCCAGTCATTGAATCTGTTTTGAATTCACTGAACCATCCTGTCATCTGTCCCATATAGCTCCATGTTGTGCAGAAGGCTGACACGAAAAACTTTGTGAAATGCTTTGCTAAAATCTAAGTGAGTTCTATCCACAGCATTGCCCTTATCAGTCAGTCCTGTGACCTTGTCAAGACCTTGGAAACTCCATTCTCTTACTTTTTCTTTGTTAATTTATGTGATGTTTGCCCCTCTTCAATCCTGTCATTTCTGTCTGCCTGATATCTGTGATCATTAAAAGATCACTGATGATAGCTTAGTAGCAGCAGCTGCGGTACTCAGAATGATATGGAGAGCTTTATAGTCAGATGACTTGGATTTATATCTCAGCTCTTGGATGTTTTTTTGGTAATGTAGGATGCAATTCGACTGGGCCTGCTGAATTGAACTCATCTTTGCATCTTGACGCAGTCTTATTATCTATCTATTCATATGGGGCATAAATTCACTATTGTTCTTTTATCTTTCTGTCATTTCCAGTGAAAAGACCCATCCAACCCTTCCTTGGCAGTGAACAGAGAAGCAAAATAAAAGCATTGTGATGCTCTTTGATTTGTGAACAGGCAAATGGGTTGTGTACTTTTGAAATTTGTATTTGAATTTTCTTCTCAGAAATAACACTACCTAGAATAGTGTGATGAGGACAAGAATAGTTTCTTGGTTGTCAGTAGAAGAGAGTGAAGGGAGGACTCCCATCTATTTCCTTGACTAGTGTGGAAGATACCTCCCAGCACATCTGCATTCATCAGAACAAGTGGAAATCTAACTCTCTTTCTCTTTCTCTCCTTTTTCTTTTTCTGAGGCCGATGTAAGAATATCTCAGAGCCTTGTTTCATCTAATACAATATTGAATATAGGAAGTCACAGAGTAAATTCAATTTCATTAAATAAACATTTACTGAGAGCATACTAAGTATGTGGTACTCAGAATTATATGGAGAGCTTTATAGTCAGATGACTTGGATTTACATCTCGGCTCTTCCACTCACTACTTGTACAATCCTGGGGAAATCACTTAACCACTCCGTTTTTCAGTTTACTTCAACTGTAGGCAGATGTTTAGTTACATATATTTTCCCCCATTAGAATGTAAATTCCTTGAAGTCAGGGTCTGATTTTGCCTTTTTTCATATCCCTAGTGCTTAGCACAATGCCAGGCACATAGTAAGTAATTAGTAAATCTTTGTTGACCATCAGCCTGAGGATCCTGGGGAAGACGACCTCTAAGTCCTTGTATAGTTCAAAATTTATGATCCTTCAAGAAAAACTTCTATTCTAGAATCAGGGTTCTAGAATCAGTAATTTACAGTTACTATTACTCTGACTCACTAAGTGATTTTTTCATTTTCAAATCTAATAAATCTAAGACTTTGAGACCAACTCAACCTTTCAATCCTTAGCTGTCTTCTTGTGGTCAACCTAATTGTCTGACCTCCAGTAATCATCATTCTTTCTAGGTGTGCCTTCCACTCCACACTTGATTGATCCATTGCCTGCCTAAATCATGGTATTTGCCAGACCCTTCCTGTCTGTCCAAAACCATAACTTTGATTCCCTTTATAGAACTCTGTCTTGCCTTAGTAGACTGTCTCTTAGAGAACCATTTCCTTATCCCATCAGCCTTCATTTTTCAGTGAAGATATTATCATGTGGGTGAAGATGAATGCCCTGAACTTTTAGCTCACCATTTTCTGCTGAACTTTCAGGATACACATCTTTACCATAGTTGGATATTGAGAACAAAGGGAATGTAATCAATTTCCTTTATCAAAACCCCCTCAAATTCAATTCTTACTTTCATGCCCACAAATCTGAATAAAGCTGTGTTCTTGACCTGTATCACTGGGACTATTCTTAATTAGTATTTCCCATTGATAGAGACATTTACCTATATTCTGAGCTAGGTAGATCTGGCTTTTGACTCGTTCACCTCCCTATACACTTGAAGAAAGACATCTCATCTGCATGACCAAGGTCCAATGGAGTGAACTCATCCAGAAATTCCATTTTGGACAGGCAGTCTGTTCACTGGGGACAATGATGACCTTTCCCTCCGAAAAAAAGCTTTTTATAACCCTTTGTTTTCTCATGGACTGCTAAGTGATGGGGGATGGCTGTAAGAAATTGGAGGAGGGGGGGTGGAGCCAAGATGGCGACATAGCAGCAGCAACATATTGCAGCTCTCACATAGCCACCCCAAAATACCCATAAAATAGGATTGTAAACCAATCCCAGAACTCCAAAATGCACACAAAGATACTTCCCACTAAAGTCAGTTCGGCTACGAGGAACCATATCAGCACTGCGAACCAAAACCAGCCTGGCCTGAAGCAGCAGCTGTGCCCCTGGGGCGGCTGTATGGGAGGAGTGGAGGAGCCTCTCTGGTGAGCGGATTAGCAGCAGCTGCGAGTGGGGATTGAGAAAGGGGAAGATAAGCAGTCCGGCCAAAAGGCCTCCAGAACGGAAAAGCGAAAGGCAGAGGTTTTGCACCCGCCTCCTCGTTGTAGCTTCCCGCCCGCAGCCTTCAGACAGCAGGGGGACTAAGCGATTGTTCTCAGGCCAGTGCTCTCGCGTTGAGCGGCCTGGATCCGGATCGCCGTCTTGGGCCTCGGTCTTGGAGTATTCAGTACCCAGTCAGCCAGAAGTAAGTAGGAAGAGTCCCAGCATCTTCCTGAGAGCTATGGCATCCGGGAGGACCCCAGCGATTTGGGACAGAGCTTTCCCTTCTGAAAGCAGAGCCCCACAGAGATTT
>JAQQSV010019938.1:0-11085 GCA_028646515.1 Pseudochirops corinnae | reverse complement strand
GGAGATCCATCCTGCCCTACTGAAAAGTGACATAGGAGAGAATATACTGGGGGAGGGGGCACACACTGGGATGGCTGTTTTGGGGTATTGGGTAGGGGAAAGAAGGGGAGAAAATATGTAACTCAAAATCTTGTGGAAATGAATGATGCAAACTAAAATAAAATAAAAAAAAAAGAAATGAATGTTGCAAACTGAAATAAAATTAAAAAAAAGAAATGAATGATGCAAACTAAAATAAAATTAAAAAAAATAAATTCAAAAAATAAAATTAAATAAAAATATTATTCTGAGGTGTCTGTAGGCTTTATCAACCTGCCAGAGGGGACCAAGCCACAAAAGAGGTTAAGAATCCCTGGGATAGACAATCTCAAAGATCACTCCCAGCTCTGAATTTTAAGATCTTTTGCCATTAAATGAAAAAAAAAAAAAACAAGAAGAAAACTTTAAGGATATATTTGGATTATTGCTTAAACTAATCTATGAGAAGGCTGTTTTTTCTCCTGAACTAGTAAATGTAATTAAAAAGAAAATTGTTGACCCCTCTAACATCCATCTTTCCTAGTAAAACAGATCTAAGAACCTGTGCTAGCAACCATCCTGGGTATGCCAGTGTGGCTGCCACTACACCATCACCAGAACATTGGTGCTATCTGACTGCTTTTAGCCATATCAACTTATGTAGTACTCTACAAGCCACGGAGGAGGTTGGGATCTGTACTGATAGGTCACACCAATAAAATCATGGATCTTTTAAAATACTAATGAAGTGGGTTTTGTTTATCTAACACTATCTATTTAGAGCCTGGGTTATTGGAAACATTTGGGGAAATACATACAGTAAGGTTACAGTGAGCAACACAAATTTTAAAAAGGGAAATAAAAAGACCCAGAGACATAGCCCTGAGCTTGCTTTTAGGAGAAACCATTTCTCATGCACCAAAATGACCCTTATACATCTTCCCTGGCAATCTGGATTGTCTCAAATAAAGATTATGTTAAGTCTGGATGGAATGTAGAAAGAGGTAGGGAGGAGGGCTGTATTTATGGTCTCCAATAGGTTTTTTTAAAATTCCAGTTACCTTTATACTCTCTCTCTTTTTTTTTTTTTTAACTCTGTGGAAAGTTATAGCCTTCACAATAAAGAATCTGCTTGACAAACCATTAATTGTAAAGAAGGTTATTTTATTGGATTTAATTATATTTCTAGGGTGATGTTTATTTAGAGGTATCCTCCCACTTTTACTGTCCAGTATCCAGTTACAATAGCAACAGCAGTTGGTTAAATTCATAGAATTTAATTTTGGTTGACAGTGTTGAATGTGGAAGTACCAGTCATTGGAACAATGTTCTTTTTTGAGTCAATTTCGCTGGCATCCTTTTCAAATGAGAACTAGAGATGGGAACAACATGATTCCTAATTTGACAGTCCCTAAAACAACTTGTTCCCTGAGTCATTGGTTTTTCATACCTCTTCACATCATCCTTTTTTGTAATCTTATGTTCCTCAATGGTTAGCTTTCACAGAAGTATTACTTGTTAAGACTGATAGAGGAATTAACCAATCAATCAGCATGTTAAGGACTTGTAATTTGTTGAAAGGTACTGTGTAGTCATGGATAAACATCAGCCTTGAAGCTAGGAATCCAACTTTTGACACATACTGATAGTGCTACCCTGAGTATAACATCCCAGTACCCTAGGTAACTCTTTATAAGACTATATGCAGAGAAGGTGATGAACTACATTGATAGGAGTTTCATCTTCCAGAGAGTTCCTTATACTAAGAAATTACAGGTCTAGTTTCTAATTCTAACTGTGTGTCAGGCACTATGCTGGATCTTTCTTTTCCTTCAAGTCATAAAAAAGGCGGTGTGAAAAGGCGGTGTGTTTGTAGTTCACAGATAAACTGTCATATGTAGATGATTGATTTAGAGCTGGGAAGGGATCTTGAAGGTAATCTAGTCTTTAGCTGTTTACTGGAAGCATCTCCAGTAAGTCCTATGAAGGGATGTTGGTTTATCCAGTGATCCAAGAAAGATGGACAGTGAGAAAATAATTTCAGAAACTTCCTGAGTATGTACAAAACTTTTCCCCCCTTTCTAAGGATGTTAACAATTATATCCATGGCAGATATGAGTTGGTCTATATCCTAAAGAAGAAGATGAAAAAAATATAGGGTTCTCCTCTAAGCGTTCTGACTTGTCAAGGAAAAAAATCTTATATATGAAAGAAATAATGGGAAAAGGAAACCAGAAAAAAATAAAAGAATCTTAGGAGACATGTAAGTCAATGTATCCCCTAGGTGGGAGTGGGTAGAAATAGAGGACAAGTAGAATAAAATTACATAGCGAGGAAAGAGGGAGAATTTAAATTCTTCACCAGGGAAATAATGTAAGAGATTTAAAGTTCTCCTGAAGGGAGATTCCAGACAATGCAATGTACATCAAACTTTCAAAATGGATTTGCAAACACTAACAAGTGAAAGGAATCTTACTACTGCTGCAAGGATTCCTTGAAAATATGACAAAAGGGCTACCAAAATCATGAAACCTTCTGATGTTGCTCACTACTCTGGATTTACATGGTAATCTGGAATGAATTTCTGGAAATTGTAAAGTCTAGGGAGGGAGACTGAAGGGTGTAGGGCCACAGATGGTGTTTTCATCTCTTGCAGTTAATGGTCATGATGTTAGTGGTGAAAGGAAAACATGAAGGACATGAATGACTGCATGAAAATTAATACTGTTTAAGAAAAAAGATTTAATTTCCTGGACCACTCTATGTAATGTGAGAATAATGGACAGCTATCAAGGGATAAGGTACCTTGTGTAGAGACTGAAAAAAATTATATAGCAGGAGACACACACACACACACACACACACACTCTCCTGATTAAAACTGTCTTGAACTGAATTTTGGCACTTAGGGTCATAGATTCCAATAAAGCTGTGAAATTGGATTACAATCCCAATGATATAGAAATATAATAAAGACATGGGCCTTTTCCCATAATGGAACTATCCAGTGTGACTTCCCACTTTAAGAGCTACAGGTAAACTATTGCCAAGACAAAGTACTTTCCCATAGGAAAACAAAACAAAACAAAAACAAAAAACCTTGATGCCTCCATGTAGAACAAAGGAAATGCTCATGTAACTTACTTATGTGACTTCTTATACCAACATCTATAACCCCCCCCCCGAAAAAAAATTGAGCCACAGTAATTTCAGTTTGTATATCAATATTTTTTTGTTTTCTTTGTATACATACTTTTGTCTCCTAATTGGATATGTGTAGTAATCTTGTTGAAGACATTTGTATGATTTTTTTTTTCTATTCAAGGAGTAATAAAATTATTTAACCTTACACAGGTCAAGAAGAAGTTTATTCATAGTACTTAATCTCTTATTGAAGACTCTCTCCTTTAGGGTCATAAGAAATGAAGCTTTGAGCTGTGTGACCATGGACAAGTCACTTAACCCTAATTGCCTCACCAGAAAAAAAAATAAAGTTTTGTTTTAATGAAGTTGAAAATACCGTGTTGGGGTTGATTCCTTCACAGGAACTTTGCACAAAAAAAAGTTAACATGCTACTATAAAATGTGTAGTAGTGAGGAAAGTGAATAATAGCCATAGTTTCATAACAGAAAAGAATTTTAGAGTGAAGAAACCTCAGAGATCATGGAGTACAACATCCTGATTTTATAGATAAAGAAACCGAGAGTTAAGAAAAATGGAGTTACTTACTCAAGGATGTATAGCAAATCAATGCCAAAGATAGAAGACAGATGATCTAATTCATAGGACAATTATTTCTTTTCTTTGACAGATACATTGTAAGATAGAAGATTCCCAAAATTTCTAAGCATAGGACATGATCCAATACAACCATTCCAACTCTCACTTCCACCAACAATTTACTTTCTCAGCATATGACTATGACATCCTCACAGAGATCTAAGTTAGCTTTGGGGAGCTGGGGGTTGTGTTTATAATGTGATGCCTCATGAGCCCCCACTGGTGTGTTTCCCTTCTGGGTTAGTAGTAGATATCAATTTGTCTGCAGGATTTGATTTATGTTTAAAAGGAGAGGGTGGTGACATTTACTAAGGGGGTCATGGTTATACTTTTTGGTATAAAAACATTCCCCTAAAAGTCTGTGACACATCATCCTTCAAGTACATGTAGAGTCCAAGAGAAAGTGGATCAAACTTAGGGAGCACATGTGGCAAAGGTTAGTTTATAGCTGGTGAAGCAACATCATCATGGGTGATAAACCACCTGAACAGAAAGGGGAAATAGACAAGGATTTACGGAAACATCACAATCTTGGTATAAAAGAATGGTAATCAGAGGATCTAATCTGTGTGTGTATATATCCATATATACACATACACATATATGTATGTGTATATATATATATATATATATATACATACACACACATCTACAAATATATACATACACACATATCTCTATCTGTCTATCTGTCTGTCTGTCTGTCCATCTACAAGTATATCTACATATACTTGAGGTTTCTTTGGATGTAAAAAGTGGACTGGCCAGTAATATTTTGATTTAATTTCATACTTCAAAAATTTTAAGATTAAAGGATTAAATGAGTGATAAGGTACTTAGTATAGTGCCTAGTGCATAGTAGGTACTATATACATGGTTATTTTTTTCTTCCCATTTTCCATAAGAGTCAGTAAGAGAAGGCCTCCAGTGAGGGGATACTACACGCTTTTGAAGACAGCCCAATCCACCTCTGTATAACTCTAATTTTTAGAGCTATTTCCCTCACATCAAGCCTTAACTTATCCCTTGTAATTTCTTCCCAGTGCTCCTACTTCTGTTTTTTAGGGCCAAGTGGAAAAAGCATCATAATTGTGCTTTAAATACTTGAAAATCACTATCATGTCCTCCTTTAAATCTTCTCTTTATTAGGCTGGATATCCACAGTTCCTTTAACGAATCCTTGTGTATGGCATAAACTTGAGTACCTTCATTACTCTGGTAATGAAGTTTCTCTATTATTTATCAGTGCTATGATTTAAATGTATGACCAGAAGTGAACTCAATATTCCAGAAATGTTCTGACCATGGAAGGGTATAGCTGTAAAATCACTTCCATAGCATTGAACATCATCACTCTCTTATCACTGTCCAAGATAGCATTAGGTTTCTTAGCTGCTGTATGATACTGTTGACTCATATTACACAAGCAAATCACTACCCCCTCATAACTTTTTAAAAAAATTTCCTAGTCCTCAAGGGGCGTTTATTCTTTTTTTTCCTTCAATAATACTTTATTGACTATTTATATATATGTATATATGTGTAATATTATATTGCCATTAATAATCCTGATTTTCTGTATTTATTCATGAGAATCTTACGCTTTATTATATGGTCAATCTTTGTCCTGAGCTCTCTTTTCCACTCTGTCTTTATTGTTTCACTTGGTGATCTGATTCTTTTAAATAAATAAATATATATATATGTACATATACATATGTCTATATATGTATATATTCATATATCCTAATTACATGTTAAAATAATTTTTTTAACATTTGTTTTTTTTTTTTAATTTTGAGGTCCAAATTCTATCCCTCCCTCCATCCCTTAACCCTTCCCTGACACAGTAAGCAATCAGATATAGGTTATACATGTGCAATCATGTAAAACATTTCTATATTAGTCATTTTGTACAAGAAAATTCAAATAAAAGAAAAAGAATGAAACAAAGTGAAAATAGCATGTTTCAGTTTGTATTCAAACAAAATCAGTTCTTTCTCTGGAGGCAGAGAGTAGGCTTCGTCATCTGTCAAGTCACACTCTCCCTACCATTGTACTTATGAAGCTGAATTTTTGTGCCCAAGTATAATGCTTTACATTTATCCCCTGTGTCTACCTTCAAATTAAAAATCATTGAGTATCAAAATAAATGTTAACAGTGTTTCAAATATCTTATCGAATTTTTTTATAGATTTTTTTTCTGCAACACATATTCTATAAGCTGTGATTCTTTTCACAGCAATCCCTTTGCTTATGCTAATTGTAAATAATGCAACGTGAAATAACAAAGGTAAAATGAAATGGCCCTCTTTGCCACTGGGAAAGCATGTCCACCAAGAGCAACATATGAGATGGCATTCTATTTAGCTACAACCTTTTTTTAATTTTTTTTTTTTTTTTTTTTTTGCTTTTTGGAGGGGGGAGGGTAGGGCACTCAGGGTTAAGTGACTTGCCCAAGGCCACATGGCTGGTTTTGTGTTAAGCATATGAGGTCAAATTTGAACTCAGGTCCATCTGACTGCAGGGCTAGTGCTCTATTCACTGTGCCACCTAGCCACCATCTGGTCTTCTTGTTTTATTTAGACTGAGAATGTCTATTTAGGTGCAATTCATTTTATTCAGGAGTGTATCTGCTTTCTGGACGTTGTGGGGGGAAATGTTACATTTGGAAAACTAACATTTAAATAAATGTTTGTATATCAGTGATTCTCAACCTTCCTAATACCGTGACCCTTTAATACAGTTCCTCATGTTGTGGCAACCCCCAACCATAAAATTATTTTCGTTGCTACTTCATAACTGTAATTTTGCTACTGTAATGAATCTATCTGATATGCAGGATGTATTTTCATTGTTACAAATTGAACATAACCCACAGGCTGAGAACTGCTGTTGTATATAATCACTGCATAAGTAGGAAGAACCTTCCATAGACTGATTGCTTTACTGCATTTTTAAATATTTCATGGGGCACTATAGTTATGCCTTCTGCATTGCGAGGATTAGGGGTACAGTGCCCCTGTGGTCTGGAAAATCTGAGTAATATGTTTTGGCCCTCCCTTCATAGCAGAAAAGGAGTCTGATTTTTTTAATGGGGTGTTTATAGAACCTTATAGTCAAATTTAGGTTGATATTATACAGTACTATATATATATTTTATGTATTTCTGAGTTTCTAAACTTTTCCTTTCCAAAGGTCTGCTGACCTTTGTGTGTCATCTGTGGCTTCTGCAAAACTCCCTCCCAATTCCTGTTTAATTTCTTTTGCTAGCCTGAGATATATCAAAACCGCAATGGGGAAGTCTTGAGGTGGAAGAAAGAACTGGTATTCACAAAACCATCACTCTGCAGTCAAACCTGCTGGGCACGAGCCTTCCCTGAGTTGATACAAAGGCAACAAAAATGGTCTGTTGTTGGTGCCTGCTCTGGAAACTTTTCATTCTAGGAGAACCTACCAGACCTTGCACTCTGTCTGCATAGCCTTTGAGAACTGGGGAGCTAGAACTTGAGGAGGCTCTAAAGAAATGCCTTATATAATTGTGGAGTCTTTTGACATTGTATCAATATTCATTCTGCTATATTTAGGATGTGTCAGTGTTTTTGCTTCAAATTCTTATTTTAGAGGCCACAACAACTTGGCCAAAAAGAAAACACATTGCTGATGAAAATCTGTATAGGCAGCCACAGCTTGAGATTGGTCTTAAGTGACAAAAGTCTGAAACCCTAAATCAGGTTTTCCATATTTGAGTGACAGGGGTGTCAAAAAGACAGAAATTAATCTTTCAAAATGTTAGCTTTTTTGCTTGTTGATCAAAACCCTTCACTTTGGAGGATAAATGATACATCCATGGTGCAAACTTAATTGCTGTAATAATTTCAGCGGCAGTTAATTTCAAGACTGTGTAGCAAACATTTGTTAGGCTTAACTAGTACAAATTCAAATTAACAACCATATTTTCCATATGACAGTTGTGTGGAACAATTGGCATAAAGCAGTGTTTCAATTAATACATTCATTCATTCAAATATTTATCAAGCTCCTACTGTATGTGAGGCATTGGGCTGGGAAGGTGCTATGAGTGACAGGGAAGAAACACAAGGTAGGGAGGCTGTCCCCAAGGAATTTACAACCTTGTTGGAAAGAAAAGACTACAGTTATCCCTTCCACATCACTACTTTCCCTATTGCTGTTTCAATATATTGTAAATTGGTATAAAAATTAAATGGGAATTTGGGGGGAGTTTTGAAGGAGCCGCAGGAAAAATTTAGAAACTCAGAAATGCATAAAATATCTGTATAGTATTGTATAATATCAAGAAAAAAAAGAAAGAAATCCAAGAGGCAGTAAGACTTCTTTCCTGGTATGAAAGAAGAGCCAAAAAATTGTCTGCAGATTTTCCAGATCCCAGGGGATCCATGCCCCTAACCCCAATCTACTACCTGAGATATGGAAGGGATGGCTGTATATACTAGCTACCACTTGCAGAGTGTTATAAAGTTTCCAAAGCACTTTGTGTATGTTACTCACTCATCATTCATCTGGGAAGAAGGTACTATTATTATGCCCATCTTACAGTTGAAAAAACTGAGACTGAGAGGTTAAGAGATTTTCTCAGAGCCACACAAATAGGGTCTGAGGCTGAATTTGAAGTCAGTTCTTTCTGACTCCAAGTCCTATCCTATATGCCTTGTACCACCTAAGCCTGCTTTCTATGTAAATGAAATCAGCAAAAAAAAAAGCCCAGCTGAAGAATCCTTTAGGAGTGAAGTTCCTTTACAACAAAATCATATCCTAAAAAAAAAAAAAAGAACTCCCCCCCCCCAAAAAAAACCTTAACAGATGATGTGACTTAGTGTGTTGGCATGTACTTTATAATATCAGTTAACAGCACTGTTCCTCCTAAGCAGCCCACATATGGGAAAGAACACAATGAAAATGCCTTGCCAACTGTAAGCAAAAGTATGAAGGTCATTAAGTGTTTCTTCATTCACCTTTCTCCACCCTCTGAGCAGCTAGCCAGCACAGTGGTTAGATTTCTGTCTTGGAGTTAGGAAGATTTGAGTTCAAATTCCCTCCTCAGGCACTTAGTAAGTGAACTTAAGTGAGCTTAGGCAAGTTACTTATCCTCTGCCTGCCTCACTTTCCCCAATTGTAAAATGGACTCAATAATAACACCTACCTCCCAGGGTTGTTGTGATACTCAAATGAAATCATGTCTGCAACAAAGTGCTTTGCAAACCTTTAAGTGAAATATAAATGCTAATTGTTATTTTTTATCCCCATAAAGTGGAAACCTCTCTCACCACTTCAAATGCTCAATGTGAAGATGCTCAGAGCTGAAGCTTTCAGGGTGTCTGTTATTGCTGTGGAGAAGGAGCCAGTCCCACTATGACCAGATGCTTTACATCACTATGCTGGCTAGGGGAAGTTACAACATTATGGCTGGTCCCTCTTGAATGGAGAATGTGACCTTTGCTGAAGACACTGACAATGAGAAAGGTTAGGCTTATTACAATGCTGGAATAGCCTGAGGGAGCTAGGACTATGAGATACAAAGGTCCCACTGGAAAGTAGAGCCATTATAGCCAGAGTAAGACCATCTAAGGCAGCCGTTCTCAACCTGTGAGTTATGTTCAATTTGTAAAAATGAAAATACATCCTGAATATCAGCTATTTACATTATGATTCATAACAGTAGCAAAATTACAGTTATGAAGTAGCAACAAAAATAATTTTATGGTTGGGGGTCACCACAACATAAGGAACTGTATTAAAGGGTCGCGGCATTAGGAAGGTTGAAAACCACTAATCTAAGGAAACTCAGGCTAGGGAATATGGAAATCAAGACCAATTACCTACTGCAATATATGCAAAGACTTTGTTACCATTCTGTGTACCTACCTACTCCATTCAGACTTCTAAGCCCTCACCTGCCTTGGCAGGGCCTTAGTTTTTTAAAAAAATTTTTATTTTCTAAACTTTTGTTTATTTTTAGTTTACATCATTTATTTCCATGAGATTTTGATTTAGAAAATTTCTCCCCATATTTCCCCTACCTATCACCCCAAAACAGTGATCTGACTGTATACCCCTCCCCTAATCTGCTCTTTCCTATATCTTCCCCCATCACCCCTCTGACTTTCCAGTAGGGCAAGATGGATCTCCCTACCCCAGTACTGGTATATTTCCCTCCTTCCTACTCCATCTCCCATTTGTTCTAGTCTCTACTTTGTCCCTGTCCCTTTACAAAAGTGTGTGCTTCTAACAACCCTCCCCCCCAACCTGCCCTCCCTTCCATCACCCCTGCTCTCATCACCTTTCCCCTATTCTCTTGTAGGCCAAGATACCCAATTTAAAGTGTGTATCATTCTTTCTCTTAGCCAACTTCAATGAGATTAAGGTTGACCCATTCCCTTTTGCCTTCCTATTCTTCCCCTCCATTGTAATAATTATCCCTTGCCTCTTCTATATGATAGGATTAACCCCATTCTGTCTCTCCCTGTCTCCTCTCATACTATTCCTCTCTGACCTCTCAATTTCACCTTTTAAAATATTGTCCCATCCTATTCAATTGATCCTGTGCCCACTGTCTATGAACGCATATATACACACACTCACATATGTATTCATATGCATATATACCCTCCTATATACACATATGTGTATGTATACATATATATACATATATATATGTACACATATACATTTACATTCCCTTCAACTATCTGAGAAAAGTTTCATAAGTTATAATTATCATTTTTCCATGTTGGCATGTAAATAGTTCAACTTTGATAAGGTCCTTATGAATACTTTTCCATGTTTATCTTCTCATGCTTCTTGTACTTGAATGTCAAATTTTCTATACAGTTCTGGTTTTTTCATAAAGAATGCTTGGAAGTCCTCCACTTCATTGAATGACCATATTTTCCCCAGGAACATTATACTCAATTTTGCTGGGTAGGTGATTCTTGGTTTTAATCCTAGTTCCCTTGATCTTCTGAATATCATATTCTAGGCCCTTCGATCACTAAATGCAGAAACTTCTAGATCCTGGGTTATCCTGATTATGTTTTCACAGTATTCAAATTGTTTCTTCTTGGCAGCTTGTAACATTTTATTCTTGATCTGCGAACTCCGTAACCTGGCTATAACATTCCTAGGAGTTTTCTTTTTGGGATCTTTTTCAAGAGGTGATTGGTAAATTCTTTCAAGTTCTATTTTGCTCTCTGGTTCTAAAATATCAGGGCAATTTTCCTTGGGAATTTCTTGAAGGATGCTTTCTA
>JAQQSV010019937.1:0-11086 GCA_028646515.1 Pseudochirops corinnae | reverse complement strand
GAAAATATGTAAATCAAAATCTTGTGGAAATGAATAATGCAAACTATAATAAAATTTAATTTAAATTTAAAAAAAAAATAATTGTATACCCTTTGACCCAGTAATACCACTTCTAGGGTTGTATCCCAAAGAGATCATAGAAATAGGAGAAAGACTCATATGTTCAAAAATATTTATTGCAGCTCTCTTTGTGGTGGCAAAAAACTGGAAATATAGGGGATGCCCATCAGTTGGGGAATGGCTAAACAAGTTGTGGTATATGAATGTAATGGAATACTATTGTGCCGTAAGAAATGGGGAGGAGATGGACTTCATATTCACCTGGAAAGGCTTATACAAACTGATGTTAAGTGAGAAGAGCAGAACTAGGAAAAATTTGTACACAATCACAGACACATCATAAGTGGGCCACCAACTTTGATAAAGTGGACTCTTCTCAGCAACACACAGGTATAGGACAACTCTACAGCTATCAGGATGGAAGGAGATGTTATTGTATGATCAAGCTTCCATGCCCTTGAGAGGAATGTAGTCTAAGCATGCTCCAAGGGAAGTGACCTAATGGGTAGTATAAGTGGTTTTGATTTATTTTGTTTTTCTTTTCTTACCGCCTCTAAGTACAAGAGAGCAGCATAGATATAAGAAGCCAGAGTTGAATTATGCAGGAATTTAATACAAACAGCATTGCGTATGCTCATTTTATGTTATGCTGTAGTGAACTTTTTTTTTTTTTAAGAGCTCCCTGCTTCAGAGGAAACTCAACTAGGAAACACCAGCTGAGGACATAGAAGGATATGTGAGGACATAGAAGGATATGTGAGGACATGTGAGGACATGTGAGGACATGTGAGACACACCTGGGATACAGCATAGACAGCAAATGTACAGCGTGATATATGGTCAGGGTCACTTTGCCTAATTAGGAAGGGCCTCCTCTGGCCTGGTGGTAGCACTGAGCAGAGCCAGAGATATCAGAGGGAACCACCAGGTGTCACTCTGCTGGATCACAAGGAACAAAGAATTTGGGTCTGGTGATTGCCCAGGAAGTGAATGGCATTCCTACTAGAATGAGGGTAGAGAATCAACACTAGACACTTAATGAGATGGATCCCTTGCCCTACTTATGACTTTGAGATTGAGACGGGCGATAGGAAGTCTACCGTGGTTTCTGGGTGCAGTGCTTGTCCTTGGCCTGTGTGAGTGTTGAGACCTATCACAGAAGGGGTTGGCAGGCATTCCGCAGAGGCCTGCTATTTTGTATTCCCCTTTAAAGCTATACTTTGTTATATTCTATTTGGTTAACCAAAAGTCCATTTTAGCATACCAAATGTGTGACTGAGTAATCCTTTTAGATCACAAAAAATTGGGAGCAAGAAAAGTATCCAATGGGAAGAGTATATATAAGCCATTTTGATAAATGATTTCATAGCATTGCTGAATCAGAGATTTGGAACTGGAGAAGACCAGAGAGATAAATGATTCAAGGTAAAACATATAGTAGATGAAAGAATAGGAATTCAAAAGTATGTCTTCCTACTTGAAATCCAGCCCTCCTTTTCATTGAATGCACTGGTTAGAGATTTCTGTGTTCCATGTCCTTGACTAGATGAGACAGAACATAGGCTTCCTAGGGCACCAAATAGAGGTTGGGAGCTACAGGTTGAAGGCAAATCATATCTTGCTGGATCTTGATGACTCTGGAAAAGAGACTGAGGCTGAAGACTTTGTACAACTCTGCCTTACTTAAATCCAATTCACATATAAGTCATGACATCACCCCATGAACAGCATTGGTTCTCTTCCAAAAGGATGAACAACAAAGGAATTTGTGCTGGTAGCTTAGGGCTTGAAGAGGACCAGTAATCAGTGAATCACCCAGAGCTGGCACTCTGAGCAGTTATTCTAGACACCCAACCTCTAAGGCACTTGGACTTTGTCTGCCCTTTCTCTGACATTCATATAAAGCAAATGTTCATGGGAAGAGGAGAAATCCCTCCTGTGACACTTACTTGTGGACATGTAGTCCACCAATAGAAAGTAAACTCCGAAAGTTCAAGGACTGTTTGGATTTGTACTTTTTGCAGAATAGGCATTTAATAAATGTCAGTTGAACTAAATTGAATTGAATATGACGTGATGTTGCTTTTCACCAGCCTTCCTAAAATATGCTATCCAGGACTGAACACAATGCTGGTCTGACCAAGGGGCCTATAACCTCCCTAGTCTTAGACTCTCTGCCTCTTCTAAAGCAGCCTGAGAATATACTAGTTTCCTTGGTTACCACATCACATGGGGGACTCACTTCGAATCTGTAGTCCACCAAATCTCCACTTATTTTTCAACATTTTCTCAGATCCATGCTATCTGCCAATAGACCCTTCACTTCAGAGATTTCCCAGAGAGCTAGGTGTTGGCCTTTTCATTCCAGAGATTTTCCAGGGCATGCTGGAGTCATGGCTCCAGTCCTCTGTCTTATGACCTTTTGGACTGCTCAAGGACCTTTGCATAGAGCCCTTTGCTCCTGAGACTTCCCAGGATGCCCTGCGTTAGCCACGTCACCTGCCGGTAGCCTCTGTCTTCATGTGTTAGGGTCTTTCCCAGTGCCTTTATTAGATCAGACCCAACACTAATTGCTAGCTCTTGCCACCTGTCCTAATTCCCCTAAGCCATGTCTGTCCTGACTCTCTTAAGCCGTACCTGTCCCAATTCCCACAAGCCATGGCTTTTCCTGCTCCTGCCTGCTGTGAGGCCTCCTGGGCCTCAGAGGACTCAACATCTCCACCTACTCTGAAGGTGGACCACAATGGAGGGCCTTGAACAGTCTAAGCACATGTCTCCCTCAACAGGTCTCTTTCCAACCACTGATACTCTATCTGGATGTATTCCTCTATGGTTAACAAATGGCCACCCCTCATATTCTTTCATTTCAGGGATTCTGAACCTACAACTGTCATTGTACAAATTCCATTCCATATCCCCAACTGCCCACTGTCTTACTCCCATACTCTTTCAAGAAAAACTACTCCTTAAAACATTCCACTTCAGATCTACTCACCTTTTCCATTGTCCCCTCTAGAATGCCTTTTCCTTCATCTTAAACCTCTTCTGTTCTCAGCCCCATCTGCTGGCTGTTACTCAGACCTGTCCCTCTAGGTGAGCCTGCGTCTGTGGCTACCCTCTCCAGCACTAGTTGTAACCCCAACTCACTGATTATAATGGAGGAGTTGGAATACTCCATGCTTCTCATTTGCCTCTTCCAGACTACCACAATCACTCCTTTGAGGTTTGTTAGGCAGTTAAGTGTTGAAATGCATAGAGCACCAGAATTGCAGTCAGGAAGACCTGAGTTTCAATACTGCCTCATACATTTACCAGCTGTGTGACCCTGGGCCAAGTTGCTTAACCTCTCTAATCCTCAATTTCCTCTTCTGTAAAAAGGTAACAATAATAGTACCTGCCTCCCAGGGTTGTTGTGAGGATCAAATGTGACAATATTTGTAAGGTGCTTTGCAAAGCTTCAACTGCTATATGAATGCTGGTTATTGTTATTATTTATTCAATCCAAATTTATTACCCAATCAAGATTCTAATCATTGGTATCTATTAGCCACTAGGACACTTTTCTTCCTTCTTCAGTGAGTTCAGTGTCTGGCTCCCAGTTTCCACTCTAATTCTTGTCACCATACTTTGAGATTTCAACATTTATACTGATGCCCCTCCAACTACTCTAACTTCACAGTTCCTCAGTATACTCAGTTCCCATGACCTACTCTCCATTCCTTATCAGATAAGCACAGAGATGATCAAACTCTTGATTTTGTTCATGTTCATGAACTCTGTATCCTTTATCTGGTTGTGATCTTTTATCATTTCATGCCTCTCCATGAATCCTTGCCACTGTCGAGGCACTCATACTGCAATCCCCCTAATCCTAATCCAGTAACAGACAAGTAAACTCAGGTGGAGACCATGGGAAAAAGGTCTAACATTAATGAGGTTCTGAAGAAAAAAGATTAAACACTAAGTCTTGGTTACTTGGCATTTTTAGGTAAAGCAGGCAAACCTTACCCAGTAGCCTGGCAATGGATCTCATAATTAGGCAAGCAGTCTTGGTCTGTTTGAAAGAAGAAAGAAAAATATGAATATTTATCAATAGACACTAGCATTTTAGTGATGCAAAATCCATACTTTTCATATTAGCTTCAATATCAATACCTCTGAAGGAGTTGGTAATATAGTATCAGCACTTAAACATTCAATGAGTCTACAAGTGCAAAAGTCATCTCCAAAAGGAACTGATAAGAGAAATACACGCTGGAAAAAGTGACTGAGCAATTATAACCTAATAAAGGAGAGGAAAAGTGTGCCAATTTTTCTCTAGTACGTCTTGAAACGTAGAGTAGCCAATAGTCTCAAGTGGAAAAACTCTGCAGGGAGATCACCAAAAATTCTCAGATGAGGCCTCATCTTAAGGACTGCTTTTGACTCATTCTTCCAAAGTTAGGTTGGTTATATTTTTCCCTCAAAGTTCTAGGGATAGTGGTTTCTCCAATGCCATTGACTTGAGCCTCCATTCCAGTGTATTTCCCTCTATTACCAGCTACCAGTAATAAACATATCAGTTCCATTTAGCCAATTAATATTATTTACTTCAAAGAAAGAACAAAAATATACGTACGTTTCCTGCCATACACCTGGAGGACACACTCAGTCCAATACCACCTCAGTTTCTGGGGAGAATGGGCTCAGATTTAACTAATTTTCTAGCATTGGTTCCACTAAATTCACTCCTATGTGTGGCATAGCTACTGGCTGAGCCTTTTAACCAGCTACCACTGGGCTGGGTCAAAAAGGTTGCTCAATACTTTGCTTCTTCTTATCTGGCTTCTGGCAAATTCTGGCATGGATTCTGATAGTTCTGGTGGTTTGCTCTCTTGACCTCTTGATGCTCACAAGGAGTCACAACTGAGACAGAAGCAACAGGAAAACTGTGTACTCTTTGGCTTCATCCAGTGGCCTCAATGGGGAGATCGAGGCTTGAGGCTTCTCTTTCCACCCAAGGCTTAGTCTTCATCTTCTCCAATGCTTATGAGTCTAGGAAGAACCTAAGTCACTGCCCTCCCCTCTGACATTTCAGTGTGTCTGTCTTTAGACCCTCTGAAGCTTTGACATTCTCTGAAGAGTAAAAAAAGAAGTTATAAGCACATTCACTCTTAGAACAAAATCACAAGCAGGTTCAAGGCCCTCCTGAAAGATTGACCAAATATGGAAGGAACCAAGCATTTATTAAACATCTACTCTGTGCCAAGCACTTTACAAATATTATTTCATTTGATCCTCACATATCCTAGGAGGTAGGTACTATTATTATCCCCCAAAATGAGGCTAAGTGACTTGCCCAGAATCACACAGATAATTTGTCTGAGGCAGGATTCAAATTCATATCTTCTTGAACCTGAGGTCCAGCTTTCTACACACTGAGCCACCCAGCTGCCTCATGGCAGCAGCAGGAGAATGCAGATCAAAAGTTGCAGGCTGCAGATGGGTTATGTTCTGGCTCCTTAATGATCTTGTCTGTATGCTTGCAAGAGATGCCAAGCTTTTGCAGCTTCTGGTGAGAGTGCTGATGTAAGTCAGGGATGGTGAGTAGAAGCATGAGGAACATCAGGGCTAGAGCACAGATGAGAACACTTCTGGAAATTAACCATCCCTATCACAGGTCAGCAGCAGCTGTAATAAGGTGCCATCTTGCATTCCATCTGTCCCAGGGCCAGAATTGGTGCTGAGAATTCCTTTGTATTAGGGAATGACATCACTCAGTCAGTATTCCCTGTCCCATAAGCCAAGCTGACACCTTTACCCTGGGGCTGGGGCACCCCATGGGGGAGTGAAGAATACAAAATCTTTGTCTTTTTAGAGGCTTTTCCTGAGGGAACGTTCCCTCTTTTTTCATGGGGGCTAGATAGACAATTTTACTTCCTGCCCGTCAACAAAAACCAAGCCACTACCCAACAATGCCACCTCTTCATTCTCTAAGTCCCTTGTAGGAAGGAATTTGTCCAATGACCACTGGATACTGTCCTGGAAGCCCATCAGGTGAAGGCGGAGCTATCAGTAAAGGAAGTTCTATGTTGGGCCTGTCTTTGCTACTACCCCATTCTACTCGGGAAAAAATCCTGGTAACTCAGAATTAACGTCTAATTGATAAACTACATCTATTCAGCATCATTTTAGGGGCTGCCTTTCCATCAAACTGCCAAGATTTATTATTATTATTATTAACCAAGATTTGGTTCTGAAGCTATTCCATTTTCTTAACCCTGAGAGTCTTTGGTTTCCACTTCAATGAGAAAGAGTGGACTTTTTTTTTTACAAGAAAAACCAGCTGTCAATTAATGAATAAAGAGCAAAGAAGTATATGAATGGTGCTCTACTCTAGTTACTGACAATAATGGGTACTGGAAAGGATGTTGTTTGGGGTACAAAGACCCTTCCCCAAAAACTACTCAGAGATGTCTTAAGGTGAAAGTAGAAAAGTCTCTTTATTAGAATCTCACGAGAAGCAGGTGGTCTGACCACTAGAACGTCCAGAGGAAGGAGACTGCCAGACAAAGGCAGAAAGGTTAATTATGCTTACTAGGTGAGCAAGGGTGGAGTTAGGGAGGAGTTTAGGAGTGGTCAGTGCTTAAAGGGACATGCACTTTTTAATTCAACTGCACAGGTATATTGCCCATAATTCACTGGGATATTCCCCTAACGGGGGCCAAGAAGAGATGTGGTTTTTGCCTTGACATGTCACTAGGTAACTTTTGATCAAGACTGAATGAAATAGGCCCATTATGGCTGTTTGGGAGGATTGGTTTGATTGTTTCAGTAGGTGCCAAGTATGGAAGCTAGACTGATTAGGGATCCAGGAGGTACCATATTAGGAGGGAGTTATCTCTCTGACAATGTTGTTCAAGGTTTCTGGGTGCAGCTGGCCACTTGGAACAAAGGAGCTATGTATTTCTCTAAAAATACTTGGGTGATGTATTCATGGATAACTCTATGTAGACAGACTGCTAGCTCAGGGAAAAGACTTTTAGGCTGGGGGCAGGGGAGAGGCAGAGTTAATGACTTTATGGCTGGGGGAAAGTATAACTTTTACAGATTAATTGCACAGGCTTGTTACAAACTGATGTTACATACATAGGTACCCAAACACAAGTGAGATTTTACAAACTGAGGTTACAGACAAAAGCATCCCAGACCCCATCATTTCCCTCTTAAACAGATGGAACCCAAATTCATTTAGGGACAAGGGATGAAGGTCTCAGCTTCTCAAGCTGCTTCATACTGAGAAAGGTCACAGAGCTGTCCCTGCCTCACAGGAGTCCATCAGTGAAGGGTCTTGGGGCTGCGTCCAATGTTTGGAACTTAGCAGACACCACATCCAAAGGGTGCTGGGCAGCAATTTTGGGCAGTGGTTGGTATTCAGCCTGAGCCATCATTTGCAAGTGGAAGGTGCTGAGTCTAGAAGAGACACAAATCTAGCAAAGAGATTAAATAAACAAGAGCGAAAGAAAGTAGGAAAATGACCAGAAGTGGAGTGAGCATGGGCTACTATAATCTATTACTCAGACTATTTAACTGTCCTTTATATTTCTACATGCTACATAGACTAGGTACCTCATAAGATATAATTCTTCACTAACATAACTGTAGACCTTAAACAAAAGAGGTTTCTGATTTGAATCTCATAACTGAATAGCAAACATACATCCTTGCTTCACAAAGCTTGTCTATCCTCTGATTATATTCACTTTGGAAGAAAGAGATACTTCAGAAATTGAATCTTTTACATATGCACTCAGTCACAAATGTTAACTTTTTCTTAGATCATGGAATGGCTACAAATTCATATTGAGTACCCCCCCTTCCCCATGCAAAGCTCTTATTTCTGATTGGCACTTGCAGTTACTTTCCCTTATTTGACAGATGGGGTGACAAAGAACAAGGAAGCTCAAGCAGGAGATTTCCACAGCTTTGTTTTTCCCAAAATCACCTAATTTCTAGCAAATTGACACTGAGGCCTAAGGCTTTATGTACTTTAGCAGATGAGAGACCACACTTGGTCCTACACAATGTCTCTGATGCTTACACTAGAGATTGATTCCTTCCTTACTTCCTTGGTGTTGGGTAATTAGTTGTCCTCACTAGCCAGATTGAAAATTCAGTCTATGGGAAAAGAAAATAGAATATTGTTCTGGGAAATGAAAATTTTGGAGATCTCTGCATGCTTCTATCTCCACTTTGCTTTTGAGAAACTTCCCATAACATAGTGACTTCCTTCTTTAGGACTTGGAGATTTATTATTTTTTTCTTTTTCAAGGCAGAAGGATTTAATGAAATGGTGTGGTAAGAAAAGTTGCAACAAATCAACCCTTCCCCCATAAACATAAGGCTCACTCTCCCCACATAGCATCACAGACACAGCATCAGGGAAGGGGGAGGAACACAAGGGGAACATTAGTGGCCAGGATGCATTCATGGAGGTGTACCTTGTTCCTCTGGTACTACAGGGCTGCTGAGGTCATCATACTGTCTGAGCGACTCAGCTATATGATTAGTGGATGCTGCTCTTCTGGACTCTTCTGTTGGACATGTGGTCTCTACCAGAATGATTTCCCGTTTAATAGCCACATAACATATGGAAACATACTAAGGTAATTGCTAATGAGTCAAAGATTCCCTTCAGATTGATTTGGACTACATGCTTCCCCAAGGACAAGCTCATCACCAGAAATCTCAACGTCATGGAGATTGCTTTAGCTTTGGTACTCAATACCTCTTCAACTAGGTAGCTCAGTGGACAGATTGCCAGGCCTGGAGTCAGGAAGACCTGAGTTCAACTCTGACCTCAGACTCTTACTAGTTTTGTGACTCTGGGCAAGTCACTTAGCCCTGTTTGCCTCAGTTTTCTCATCTGTAAAATGAGAAGGAAATGACAAACCACAGCAATATCTTTGCCAAGAAAACACCAATGGGGTTGTGAAGAATCAGACACAACCACCTCCTCAGTACTCTCAGCTGCCTCTTCCCTCTTTGTCCAAAAGCCTCCCTTTATAGAAGGCTCAGAATTTTCCAGTAAACTCTTCATTTCCCACCATCTTCTCTGCTAAGACTCCACAGGACTCATGCACTTACACAGTGGGTACCCTTGGGCTTTCAGCCCCACCCCTTTCCATTCAGTTTCCTTTAATCTGATCATGCGAACTCTAGTCACCTTGTGCTAATTCAGCCTTAGATACTCTACCTTCCCAACTCCCTCAGCCTCCTAAGTCTCTGATTGGAGGACTGGGGGATGGAGCAATAAACTCCACCAAAAACTTTCCTTTGATAGAGGGCAGGATTTGGACTTTCTAGTTCAATCTAAATTTATCATCTGAAGCTCTTCTTGTTTTGAGATCCAAGGAACAAGATGCCCCCACACTGGGTATCTTATCCTCTACCCTCTGTCTTTCTGGGGCATGGAAAGAAGCATTAGGAAAGAGTTTATGGATTCAAAACTCATCAAGATTGGTGAACAAGAATTCAGAAAAGTGGTTGGAGCCAGAGGTAAGGGCTAGAGGTTGGAACTGTTTCCTGTTCTGTTTCACCATAGTTAAAGGGTTTCACAAGCTACTGCCAGTCACATTCACTTCCTCTGCTCTAGTCTCTCTACTCTGTCTGTTTCCTCCTTCAGATCCCTGCCATGGTCACCACAAGAGAGGGAAGCTGCAACCCCAAGGTCCACCTTGCTCCAGCAAGGATCCTGGTCTTTCAGTAGTCTTCTACCCCTAGCCACAAAGAAGAAAAATAAAGAAATTATGGACCAGGGCATCCAGACTCTCTTCTTCCAGCTCTATGAACTGAAATACTGGGCCATCTTTCTTGGAAAGAATACAGATCAAATGGGCAAGACCAAGATCATCCTCCCCCAAAGCAAAATCTCATTCTGCTCATAGTGTGATTTAATCCCAGATTCAAAGGACTCATGCCAAGGGAGACTCACTACACCAATGAAAGGGAGAGGAAAAGGCACAGTGGGGGAAATAGGTCCCAAGGGAGAGGGCACTTCTAGGTATTATCCTCCCCCTCAGTTCTTTGTTTCAAATTCCTGCTTTTATTATATGAATATGGCCAGCAGCTGGTCTTCCTAGCCTTAGAGCTAAGCTATCTGCCTGTAGACAACTTCCTTGCATTAGCCTTAGTTTTTCTGCCCTCTGGCCAAGCAGAGCAAATCTTTTCCTTCTTCCCAACTTTCCAACCCAACAACCCAACAAATAGCTGATTATCAAGCATTCATATTTCCTTCCAAGCCTGCCCCAAGTCTTCTTTTTTCCTCTGTGCCAGACATGTGCTAAGCACTAGGGATACAACAGGAGACAAAAGACAGTCCCTGGCCTCAAAGAGCTCACATTCTAATAAGAGAGACAAAATGAAAACAAATATATACTGTTAACCTTAAGTTTGGTTAAAACAGAAAATAGACTAGATGAAATATAGTTATTTCATTTTATTCCCTTAAAACTAGCTAACTTGTACAAGGAGTTAGAAGCTAAGTTATAACCTCTGACAACTGTGAAAACTCCAGCAATTTGGGACATAGCTCTCTCCATTCTGGAGGCAGAGTTCTACCATGGCAAAGAACTCAAAAGTCAAGTAATTGACTGGCAAGATGAGCAACCAGAGGAAGCAAAATCAGACCATAGAATCCTTTTTTGGGGATAAAAAGGATCAAAACATGGAACCAGAAGAAGTCAATGAAGTCAAAACTCCTACATAAAAAGCTTCCAAGAAAAATATGAATTGATTACAGGCCATGGAGGAGCTCAAGAAGGATTTTGAAAATCAAGTAAGAGAAGTGGAGGAAAAATTAGAAAGAGAAACGAGAATGATGCACGAAAATCATGAAAAGAGAGTCAACAGCCTGCTAAAGGAGATCCAAAAAAATACTGAAGAAAATAACACCTTAAAAAATAGACTAGCTCAAATGGAAAAAGAGGCCCAAAAAGCCAATGAAAAGAAGCATGCCTTAAAGAGCAGAATTGCCCAGATTTAAAAG
>JAQQSV010019936.1:0-11086 GCA_028646515.1 Pseudochirops corinnae | reverse complement strand
GCAACAGAAACAAATAAACAGAAACACCAGGCTCCAAAGTTGTCAAAACCTACACTGCTGAGTTAAGAAGTCAGGCAAGAAAATCAATTTTCTCTAAGACAAGAATTAAAATGAGTTAAAACTCAATATCAGATAAAAAAGAAGAATTGCCCTCCCCTCATCTCTAAGTAACCTTAAATGACCCTTTTAGGAGACAGAGAAACATTATTTGCCTAGAAACTTTCATGCCTGAAAAATTTGTACATGGCGGGGGGCAGTGGGTGAGGGGAAGGGTATAAGTTATGTCTACAGCAGGAAACATCATGGTGTTTTTGGAATAGTAAATGATGAGAATATGACAAGCAAATTAAAAAAAAAAGCAGAAGGAGGTTAGACAAAGTTGGTTTGGATATTTCCATGGAATTAAAAGTAAAGACCTTTTAAAGTCAGAGTGTCTGGCTTAAGAATAAAGAATTAATCTATTTAGTCATTCGTTCATCAAAAAACCCAAATTATTAAATGCCTGGACAGATTCAAAGACAAAAAAGAAACAAAATCCATCATGATCTTATTTACTTTTATTCAGGCCTTTGTCTATGAGTATACTCCCTCACTACTTAGAGTCCTTCGCTTTCTTCAATGCTTATATGATCAGTAACATTTCCTACAGATAATCTTTCCTGATTTTGTTAGTTTTTTTTTTTGGCAGTCAATCAAGAAACTGTCCCTTTGCCTAAACTATTATATATACTATTAGAGAACTCCTCCCTGAATATGGACTCCTTGGGCTATTGGTAACCTTTCTGAACCCATTCCTCAATGACTATCAAAATCCTAACTGTTCATTCCATTCCCATCCTAGTGATACTTCAGCCCCAGCTTCAAACCCAATTTTCCATTCCCTTTTCCAGATCCCTTATTCCTATTTCCCTCAAAGCACCTCTCCTCCCCTGTTCTACACTATAGCTACCCACCTCTCTACTATGCTCTCTGGAATTTGCTCTATATGTTACAATTTGAATTATTTACTCCCCCTCTCATTTCATCTTTGGACTCTTTACTAATATGTAGTTCCCTTCTTATGTCACATTATCTGGCCACTCTTTCCAGAATTGGTTATACTTTTACACATTCCTCTTGAATCAATGGTCTAGGTGGGAGAGTAGAAATACTCCTAGCTCCCCATTGCTACTTTAAAGTTCAACAGCTCTAGCATCATCACTCTGTACTATTACTTTGAGGTTCATTCAATTCTTACTTACTATCCTTTCTTCACCAAATCAAACGTTTCTTCTTCAAAAGTCTTTTACAGTTTGTGTCCACTTCTTTTTAGTGTTTCTGGGATAAGAACTCACTACATGACAAAAAAACTGCTGGGAAAACTGGAAAATAGTATGGAAGAAATGAGGCACCAACATTCACACTGTATATTAAGATAAAGTCAAAATGGGTATTCCAGTTAGACATAAAGGGTGATACCATAAGCAAATTCGGAGAGCAAGTTATATTTCACCTGTCAAATCTATGGAGAAGGCAAAGATTTATGAAAAAATAAGAGGTAGAAAATGCTAAGAAATGAAAAATGTATTAAATTTCAATGGTTGCAAAAAAAACTAAATGCAACAAAGATTAGAAGGAAAATAGAAAGCTGGGAAATATTTTGTTACAAATAGCATCTTTGATAAAGGCCTCATTTTTTCAAATATATAGAAAAGTGAGTCAAATTTTTAAGAATACGAGTCATTCTTCAATTGATAAATGGTCAAAGGATATTGTAAAGTCAAGCATGAGAAGCTCTCCAGAGGACTGCTGCTGTGAATAGCTTTAAGGTTCTGATCACACGGTATAGTGAACTCTCTATTTATTCAACAATATACTAAGGAAAAACATTCACAGAAACCAAAGTACAGCATTTGCAATGATTTAACATAACAACTTATCACTAACGTGATCACATAGTTTTAAACAAAATATATGATTCAGTAAGTTCTTAACTCAATCATCCTTAAGCAGCAAGCCTCCTTAAGGGACACAAAGTATAAAGATCAAAGTTTTTCCACCCCTAGATCACATTGTCTTAATCTCTCAGTCAAAAAGTCTTCTTTTTGCTTGATTGGAGATGAGTTTCCAATCATCCTTAACTCAATCATCCTTAAGGGGTACAAGGTACAAAGTACAAAGTTCTCCCAACCCTAGACCACAGTAAATCATGATCTTCTCAGTCAGCACTAAGTGCATAAGGAGAGTTCTTTTCATTTTGGCTTCTGGCTGGCTCCCAGATTCCATAGTTCTTCTTTCATAGGTCCAGTTCTTGCCTGAATCTACCCAGCTGTCACCTGGATTCACAAGAAGGCAGCTCTCAGCTCCTCATTATGCTCCTTGTCCAGTTCCTCATCCAGTTCCCATTTCATCTTGAAGCTCATAGTGTCCAGTCTACCTCAAGTCCTTTGCAGTTTCTGTTTCTGGAAAGACAAAGCTTAACAGAGCCAAAACAACATTCATACACATTTTTGGCACCATAATCACTTCACTATCTGCCTGTGAAATCAACACAGACTCATAAACGAGCTCAACACAAATTATCAGTATAGTCCCAGGACCTCTGAAACCTTGCTCCAGGACTTCTGTAAACAGACAACAAGAAAATCCTCTTTCAGATCTTCCAGTAAGATCCCAGGACATCTGTACAAAGTATTACAAACAAAAATCAACATGGACAGAACAGACAAAGTGCTGGCCACCGTGAGTGTTCTCTTCTCAATTCTGCTCTCTCCTAGCTTGTGCTTCTGCTTTTATGGTCATTAGCTTCTCCCTATTCTACCCACCTCTTACATCCTTCCTGTTACTGTCTTTGGCAAGTCCTTTGCACTGTGGGTTTCACAAGTTCTGTTTCTTAACAAAGACTTGATATAATCACAGGTATGACTCAACTGAAACAAGGCCCTAAGTACTTGTTTGCTTACCATTAGAAATATGAACATGCAGTTTTCATATGAATAAATTAAAGCTCTCTGTAGTCACATGAAAAAATGCTGTAAATCATTATTGATTAAAGAAATGTAAATTAAAACAACGCTGAAGTATCAGCTCACACCTGTCAAATTGGCTAATATGACAGAAAAGGAAGATGATGAGGTTTGGAGAAGATGTGGGAAAACTGGAACACTAAAGTATGGTTGGTGGAGTTGTGAACTTATCAAACCATTTTGGAAAGTAATTTGGAGCTATGTCCAAAGGGATATAAAATTGTATACCACCCTTTGGTCCAGCAATGCTATGCCTATATCTATATGCCCAAGAAATAAAAAAAGAAAAAGGATCCATATGTACAAAATTATTTAGGACAGTTCTTTTTGCTGTGACAAAGAATTAGAAATTGATGGGATGCTCATGAATTGGGGAAACACTAAATAAATTGTGCTAAAAGGAATATAATGGAATACTATTGTGCTATAAGAAATGATGAGCAGGATATGTTCAAATATGGAAAGACTTACATGAACTGATGTTGAGTGAAGTGAGTAGAACCAGAAGGACATTGTACACATTTATAACAACATTGTGTGATGATCAACTTTGATAGACTTAGCTCTTCAGAGTAATGCAATGACCCAAGACAATTCCAAAAAAAAATTCATGGTGGAAAATTCTGTATGCATACAGAGAAAGAACTATGAAGTCTGATTACATATGGAAGCATGTGATTTTCATTTTTTTTTTCTTTCTTGTGATTTTTCACTTTTCTGATTTTTCTTTCACAACATAACTAGTGTGGAAACACATTTAATTTGACTGTGCATGTATGTATATATATATATATATATATATATAATCTTATACAAATGAATGTTGAAAACTATATATATAATTGGAAAAATATTATTAAGCATGGGGGAAATAAAGTTATCAAGTATATAATTGTCTGGTTATATATTTTAACTCCCTAGAGAAAGTAAGTTCTTTGATTTCAGTGACTGTTCTTTTTTCTGTCTTCATATTCTTATAGCTTAGTGTAAGAGAAGATATGATGATGTTTCAAATGCGTGAAAAAGATAAAAAGATCATTTATTCCTTGTGGCCTCTTTATAACTATCAAACTACCTTTAATTAAGTCAAGAAGGATATAGTGTGATTGGCTAACCAAACAAATTAAATGTATCCTTGTGGACTTTAAGATTTAGAAATTTGAGCAATCCATTCAGTCAGCTTCAAAGTCAAATGATGTGGGCACAACAGATTCTGTAGTTCCTTGGGGGAGATACCCTCTAAAACAGTAGTTCTCAACCTTCCTAATGCCACGATCCTTTAATACTCATATGTGGGCACATCTGCATGTGGGCAGACCCACCTGGAGATGGATAGAGGAGTATTTTCTTGGTTCCTAAGACCACTGGAAAATGTGTTTTCCAATAGTCTTAGGTGACCCCTGTGAAAGGGTTGTTGGACCCCCAAAGGGGTCACTACCCACAGGTTGAGAACTGCTGCTCTAAAAGAAAGCAGTTATGGTACAAGGAGAGAGCTTGTAAACCAAGAGATACCATCATCTCTCTCTCTGAATACTTGTTGTGGAGAGACTAGATGAATAGCAGATAACATGTCCAGCTGGAAAAAAAAAATAGAATACACTAAGAAACTCTTAAGAAAATACAAGATTAGGACCAAAGTGGGGTGGGAAGGGAGGAAAGTTCAAAAAACATGACCTTTGCATCAGAAAAGGATCCCAGCTATGGATTCAAGAAAGAATTTTTAGTGACCAAGAACTGTGAATTTACCTTTTCTCCATGCTTGCTTTCCAGTCAAAACCCACTCTCCCATGAAGCTTTGTGCACTTTGTGTAATGACCCAGACTTGGAGAAACAATTTATATCAACTATTCTTAACATACCTCCTGTGTCAATGAAAAGTTATAGACTATTGATTGCTACTGGCTGATTAAAGATGGGAACGGTGTAATGACTACTTAAACCACAGCATTTCTGGTTTACTCAAACTCTGAAGGGAGAAGTAGCCAACTGCCTCCACTCTTGAGCCTCCAATATGACTGGGAGTTGGGGTAGCCCTTGAGGGAAGAGGTTTCATTAGGAGAGTGGGTTTTCACATATTAGAATCTTAATATGCATGCTTGTTGGATCGGATTGTCCCTTGTACTCATAGAATTCTGGATGGATTACAACCATAAAGCCCTGGAGAAAGAAAGCAGACCTAGGCATACTACACTAATCCAAAAAAACATTTTTTTTTTCCACATCTGTGACTTTATCTGTGAAGGGAACTTCCTCTACCAATTTAGATTGTCAAATCTGCAATTTGTAGTCTTCCAGCATTGCCTGGGGCATGGAGAGGTTAAGGGACTTTCCCACGGTCACATAGCTAGTTTGTGTCAGTTAGGACTTCTATAGTCTCAGAGAATTGCCTGAGGCGTTATGAGTGTATATAACTTGCTCATTGGCACAGACTTATTTGTGTTCTTGTCTAACACCTTTTAACTAGGTTCCTTGAGTACAGGGAACACGTATTATTCATCTCAATATCCCCACAGCATCTGGAATGATTTTGTTCCCTTCATCTCTATTGGAGATTTATGTTTTATTAAACATTTTAATTTTTGCACATATATTTTGTTTCCATTTATACTACCTTAATTTGTAAATGCATCTCCCCTCCCTCCTTGTTCCTTATAACAAATAAAAATAAAAAGGAAAAAAAAATAAATGCAGCAAACTAACCAGTACAAGAATTAAATCTGACAGTATACTCAATAGGAAAGTGTCTTTCATTTAAATCAGCAAAATGTTGAAGATACAAATTAATAAATAAATGAATGATAAAAGGGGATTTTTTCATTGTTTCAGTAAATGGTAATAGCAAGGATTCATGCATTTAAGAAAAGACTCCCAAAGTTCTTGATGAAGATAAAAGATCTCTCCCACATATCTTTTTATTTATTTTTTAACAAATAACTCTGTTATGGAATAATAGTATAATAGACAAAATGTTGGACCTGATGTAAGAAAATCTGGATTATAATCACACCTCTGTTATGAGTTGTATGAAAACAGACAAGTCACTTAATCTCTCATGCTCAGTTTCCTCAAATATAAAATGGCCATCATAATAAGAAAATTACCTGTTATTAGTGTTTTTCAGATAATGTATATAAAGCATTTTTGAAATCTCAATTGCTGTTATGGAGACAGCTGCAACTAAGTCATAAATATCAAGGTTTTGCCCCAACATTAATATAGTTCTTCCTCTTCCTATTGGCCATATCCTTAGTAATCTCTCAGTTCTAGCCTCACATATTTCTTGCCATCATCACTCTTCATGTTCTAACGATTGGCCTCTTCAACAGTAGACTCATTGCACCATAGGTATAGGATTGGAATCACCTTTAGAGATCCCTTTAGAATGGAAGAACTAGAGAAGTGATTTTCTTAAAGTTCTTCCCACATGTGCTGTGTCAGAGGGAGAAATTGAATCAAGATTCTCTGACTGTAGCCCCAGGATTCTTTCCACCAATTTCAGCCCACACAAGGGAGTTTTCTCTAGTCTGCTCTCCCCTACATACTTTAAAACATTCCTTTAGGGCCTATTTTGTGAAGGCTATCCAAATGATCAAAAGTGAAATTTATAGCTCTGATTAAAATAGTAAAGAAATGGATCATGATTTTTAATTAGTGAGGATAGAAATACTTTTAGATTCAGTTTGGGACTTCTCTTTTCCCACTATTAACCCCAAATCAAAAGCCTCTAGTTTGGCCATGTGTACTCTTTCTGCATCTTTCTGTCGCTAAAGTTATTTGAGACCTGAACTTGCAACCAGAAATTATAGATCATAAAACAGAATATTTTGAGTAATTTCCTATAATCCCACAATTTTACTTAACAACTACCAGCATTAGCTCTGGAAATGAATTGTTCTACCTTAGAAATCTGACTTTCTCTTGGATTCTTCTTTAACTTCTAGGATTCGAAGACATCATCATTGTAGGATCCTATTATGAATAGCTAGATGGCATGTGGATAGAGCATTGGATATAGAATTAAGAAAGCCTAAGTTCAAATGTGCTTTCAAACAAATGGACGTGTCACCCCTGGCAAATGATAACTTCTATCTGTCTCAGTCTCTTCATCTGTAAAATGGGGATAATAAGATGTCTCAGGATTGCCATGATTGAACAAGATATTTGTAAAGTATGTTGGAAACCTAGATTGCTATATAAATGTGAACTATTATTTTATGTTTCCCTCCTCTGACCATTTTACTGTTTTTTTATTATTATCATTTACTTCAAAAATGAAAGAACTATAAGGTATTTGTGGAAAATCAAAAACATATCTATCTAAGGCCTACCAACTACAATACTTTCCAATGTAAGATCACATGTAAATACCATCTAAAATTTATCAAGAAGGAATTAAAATGCTCTAACTTTAAGGTTTTTTATTTTCTTTTTTGTGCCAGGGATGATAGATTGCCATACTCACTGTGATATGGAGAAATGGGGAGCTGATCAACAGGTCATTAAGGAATAAGGTCCTTATCTAATGTTTCTTTCATGCGCATGTGCTAAATGATGCAGTACCATATGTCAAGAGATAATAATACATATTTAGAGCTATGCAGAGGCATAATTTAACGAAGTCATCAAATTCATATTTTTTAGAGCGAAGAGGGGCCAGCCTCCACTAGCAAACTAGTTCATCATTGAAAATACTGGGCTTTTTTACTCGGCTCACATAAACTAATTTTATCATTCATAATAAAATATGCCGAAAATGTATGATGAGAACTGGCCCATTTTGAAATAGCAATAAATAATATAACATTGTGTAATAAAAAAAATGAAGATGATTCATCAGGAAGATATACTTTAAATGGCACGTTGCACCCACGCACACATATACATACATCCTCATTTTCTGAAACTTCATCAAATGTTGAAGTCTAATTTATAACTGCATCTACTTCACACAAGTGTTATCACAGAGTTTATACTTATCATGAGGTTTAAGATCTTAATTTCTCTGAGCCTAGCATTTTCAATTCATAGTGTGGTGAGAGATTACTCAGGCTCTGACTTTATTTTTCCCTCATCTACAGAGAAACTACTAGGTGGCAAAGTGGATAGAGCACCAGGCCTGGAGTCAAGATCTGAGTTCAAATCTGATCTCATAAACCAACTATCTGTGTGACCCTACACAATTCACTTAATTCCACTTGCCTCTATTTCCTAATCTGTAAAATGAGCTAATGAGGAACTGGTAAACCAATTAACTATGCCAAGAAAAGCCCAAATTGTGTCACAAAAAACTGGACACAACAAGAAAGAGAAGGTATAAGAATTTAAAAAATAAAGGAATACATTTGTTGAATGTGTAAAGCAAACATGATGATATGTGAGAGTAGGGTGAAAGACACTGGATGTGGTGTCAGACTGGGTTCCATTGCCAGCTACAATACTGGTGTGACTTTTGGCAAGTCACCTTATCCTTCATTATCTTAGCTTCCAGATCTGTAAGATGAGGAAAGTGAACTAGATTAGTGCTCTCCAAAAGAGTTCTAGCTCCTGTGATGGCCAAAGTATGTACTTGCTCAATAGGCATTTATTAAGTACCTAGTCTGTGTTAGGCATTATACTAAACACTGAGAATATAAAAAAGGTAAAAAAAATAAAATAGAAAAAGTCTTTGCTTTGAAGGAGTTCACAGTGAAATAAGGGCTATGAGATGCAAACACCTGCATACAAAGATGATATAGACAAGCTACATTGAAAAGAATCAAAAGAGGGAAAGTATGAGAATTAAGAGGGATCAAGAAAGGCTGCCTGTGTGTCAGATTAAATAATGGATGGGTGGGAAGATGAGACACATCTCACCTCTCTGCAATAGCCAATTGTGGCTCATGTGAATAACAGAACCACACCTGTCTTCCACCTATAAGTTAGTGTACCACACACCCTCCCTCTACTTCTTCCTTCCACTGTACAAACTTCACATTTCTCTTTCTGTGCCAGGTTCTTTAGGACAATCATAATCTATCTGCAACCAAGGCCCCCACAAGTGTCATTTAAAAATACAGGATCTCTAAGGGATTTCCACATCTACTTTCCAGTTTACTTTTAGGCAATTTTGGATTAGAAAACAGATTCTACCAGAGAGGTTACTCTCTGGGACTCACAAGGGCATTGGAGTAAGTGATTTACAAGTTATTTTCTTGTTTTAAAGCTATCATCTTATGATATTTCACAACATTAACCCAAAGTTTCCATTTTGGTCATTTGTGTATTTGATACATTATGTTTATTTCAAGTTATTTTATCCCCAAACATAGTTGCTATTTTTTATAATTGCGACATTATATATCTGTTGACAACTATTAAAATGTTATTAGCATTTTATCTCTATAGAGTCACTTTGGATTTATTAATTTACTTTATTAAAGCTTTTCTCTTAACCACAATTTCTGTGGAAAAAAATGAACTGATCCCCCATGAAAGAAAAGCATTTAAGCATAAATATATGATCCTATGACTAAATCTAATAATATCTAGGGCATTTGCTCTAGCATGTTGTCCCATCTCTGGGTATTTGTTCAGACTGTCATCCATACCTGAGATGAATTCCCTCTTCATCTCTGGTTCTGAAAATCCCTAGTCTTCTTCATATCTGAGCTCAAATGATACTTCCAACATAAGATCTTTCCTGATGTCTTCAGCTTCTAATGTTTCTCCAACAAAAGAAATTACCTTTGTAAGTATTTTCTGTCTACTTTTGTGTGCACGTCTAGTACAGTACTTTTGCCCATAAAAGATCCATAATAAATCATTGTTGATGAATTGATAGTAGAACTTTGCCTTTCTGTCCTCAGGTGGGAGTGGATGAATTCTTTTTTCTCCAAGACCTTTGATGATTTTTTGATGACTAAGAAATCAATTTCATGTTAGTGATCTCTTCATTTATATTGTAATAGTGTTGTTGTGTTATTCTTTTGTTTCTTCTCATTTCACTCAGTATGAGTTTGGACAAACCTTTACATGTGTATCAGAATTACTTTGACTCATTATCACTTACTGTATAATGATATTCTAGTTCTTTGTTGTTGTTGTCATTTTTAGTCATACCTAACTCTTCGTGATCCCATTTGGAACTTTCTTGACAAAGATACTGTAGTGGTTTGCCATTTTCTTCTCAAGCTCATTTTATAGATGATAAAACTGAGACAGAGTTACTTGTCCATTGTCACATAGTAAGCATCTGAAACCAGATTTGAACCCAGGAAGATGAGTTTCCAGGCCTGTATTCTATACACTGTGTCATGTAACTGCCCAAATATTCCTTTATATTTGCATAATATAATTTTTCAGCTCTTCACTGATCAATGAACACCAAGTTTGTTTCCAGTTCTTTTGTGCCATAATAAATTCTATGGAAATTTTGGCATATAGTGAAACTTCTTTTCTGTCTTTGATGTCTATGGGGGTATATTTTTAATAATGGAATTACTATTTCAAATATGCTAACTGATTAATTTTTAATTAGTCAAATCTTAATTAATAAATAATTTCAAATTGATATCAAGAATGGATGGGTAGAGCAATCCATAGTTCCACCTACAACGTATTAGTGTGCTCATCTCTGGACAACTCTTCGAACAATATCAGTTATCATCTTTTTCATCTTTACAAACCTGTAAGGTATGATGTAAAATCATAAAGTTGTTTCAATTTTCATTACTTTTACCATAAAAGTGATAAGAAGCCCCATCTCTTGTAATCACTTATAATTAATGAGCCTTAAAAAAAAAAAACTGTGCTCAAAAAAAGGTGGGGGCTGCTAGGTGGTAGAGTGAAGTCAGGAGGACCTGAGTTCAAATCCACCCTCAGACACTTAACACTTACTAGTTGTGTGACCTTGGGCAAGTCACTTAACCCCAATTGCCCTGACTTCCCCCCTCCAAAAATCAAAAAAAGAAAACTGTGCTCATATACTTTGATCACCTATATATTGGGCATTGGCTTGTACAGGTGCTTTAAAAAAAAAATCCAACTTTTAATTGAGGACTTTAATGTTCTGTGGTTCAGTAGTCCTAATGGTATCCTTTATG
>JAQQSV010019935.1:0-11086 GCA_028646515.1 Pseudochirops corinnae | reverse complement strand
TAATTCACACATTTTACTTTTTAAGGAACTGTTCTCTTCATTGTAATGTTTTTCTAATTTCATAATTTTGTTTTGGTAGGAGGTGTTGATTTTATCTTCTATCTCTCTAAGCCGGATTTCAAAGTTCTTTTTGAGCTCATCTAGGAATGCTTTCTGTGCCTGAGACCAGGACATAGTCCCTGTTAAGGCTTTAGCTGTGGATGTGGAGTCAGTACTCCCTCCTTCTGAGTTTGATTCCTCCCTCTCACCATAATAGGATTCCAGAGTCTTTGTCTTTGTCTTTGTAGCCTGCTTTCTTCCCATTTTGAGGCAGGACCTTATTCTTGCCCTTCCTCCGGAGTTCCTAAACCTTTACTGCTTAGAATTTTCCTCTGGGGCAATAATTACTGTGTTTTTGGGTTGGGGGGGGGGATTGGAGCAGCTGGGGTTTAGTCTGTCATCTTGGTCCCTGGAGGTTCAGCTAGAGGCTTTTAAAATTTCTGAGCTGTCAATGAGTAGTCCCTGGGGGGTAGCTGCTGCCCCTGCTGTGGGCCCTCCCTTTGTTTCTTACCCAGCTCAGTGCATCCCCACCCTGTGGTGATATGCCTAGAAGTGGCCCTTGTGGTTATTGGGTCAGCAGGCCATGTCCAACAATAGCCTCTCAGTGGGCCGCGGGTGTCTGGGCCTTCCCAGTGGGTCGCACCGCAGCACGCACATATGTTTTTCTTAAATCCACTCTCCTCAAACTGTTTTGCAGATGTAATGCCAAGCAAAGGCAGCTTCCAAGGTTCAGAATACCCGCATAGCAAACTCCATTTATTCAGTGACAGATTAAGGAAAAACATTCACAGAACAGAGAAAATCAAAATACAGTGTAACTCATTCATTTAGCATTTAAGTTCTCAATTCAATTGCTAAGTACCAAGGTCCAAGTACCCCACGCCTGGACAGTACATTCATTTAGTCAGTCAAAGTCTCTCTTCTCAAATGGAGATTAGTTTCCAATTATAAACAAAGTACATTCATTTGGTCAATCAAAGAGCACACAAAAGTCAAAAGTTTCCCACCCCTGGATCACAACTGAATTACAATACCATCCATTAATGCCAAGCACTTTCTCAAAAGGGGCAGGAGAGCACAAAAGGCCATCTACCCTTAAGCTAAGACAAGGTTAAGACATCATCACTGGATGGAAACCCAAGGAAAGGACCTCCCTTGATCTTGACACAAGGCAAGTTCTTAGCAATCTGTTCCTGGGAGAGAAAAAGCTTAACACAGCCACAATATACATTGTCAGTGTCCTCATCAATTCACTCTCTGCCTGCAGAGCAATCCCAGAACCCCTGAAAACATCAGCAAGACCCTCTTCCAGGATTTCTGTGAACATACAACAGGAAAATCCTCCTTCAGGGGTTCTGAAGCAAGAGGTTCCAGGAGCTCTACAAAAGCCTACACTGTCCTTCACCCGCAGACCAATGTGGAAAAACAGCATCAAAACAGACAGATAAAATACTGGCATCACAGCCATGCCTCCTCAATTCTCGACAGCTCTGGGTGGCTGTTCTCAAAAGTCCTGGGCAGCTCCAACTGGTCCTCAGCAGTCTTTTTCTCAGCAACTCTGGTCCCTGGCAATTCTCCTCTCTGCCTCCACAATACTGCTCCCCAAAAATCCTGGCTTCCTCTGCTTGGGCCTTCTCTCTGCTTGGGCTTTTCTCTGTTAGGGCTTCTCTCTAAATCCACAGCCCAAGTTCCTCCCAGTTCAGCCCTCTGTCTTCACATCAACAAGTCCATCCCACAAGTGGGTTTTACAAGCTCTGGGTTTCAACACTCAACCTGAAAACCAAGCCAATACAAAGGTTCTTTAATTTCCATTACCATTAAAGCAGATCATTTTTTATTGTAAATACTCCATGTATTTTTTTCTAGCAATTGCTTTTGTTCTACCGTTTCTTGTTATCTCATTGAATCGAAGTGTTCATTTTCTTCCACTCTTTTATTATTATTTTTTCTTTCTTTCAGAAATGCAATTCAATATATCCTGTTTCCTGGTTTTTAATAATAAGATATTTATTTTGCTGACTTTTTTTCCCCTTCAAGAGCCCTAATTTTATTTCTTTTACTAATTTGAGAGTTCTGAAGGTCATAACATTCAATTATAGAGTTACTTCCTTTTTCTGAGTTTATTTTGGGTTTCTCTTAAGCCATACTATCTATGTCTTTGAAATTCAGGGTTGTTGTTGTTTTGTTTTATTTTTATATCAGCAAATCTCTCCAGCTTCCAATAATGGAAGAACTTTGTACCATAGTTCTCACCCCTGTTGGACTTTTTATTGGGGTGGTGAGTTCCTTGTCTGTACATTCTGTCATTTGTACACTGCTCATATTGTCATATTGCAGATCGGAGAATGAGTTTTTTATTTCTTGATTTGCCTCTAGTTCTTTGAAAACCCAATCCTGGGATGGAAAGCTTGCCTACGAACTAGCTTTCTGTCTTCCTTTCCTGGTGACCTTGCATGAGTATTTGCACTCACCTACCAAAATTGGCTTTGTGCCCAGTTGTGGCCCTGATAGTTGTATACAACATATTAGAAATTGGACTGGTTTTAAACTTCTTAGGAAGACCCAGGACACCTCTGCCTTATCCTGATATTCATGATACTCACGTCTGGCCACTGAATATTAGAGGCTATACTTTTATTTCTACAGCTCAAGTCATCCCAGTCATCCCTCTTCCTTTCCTGGTCATCTTTGTCCCTACTTCAGTCTCCTGGAGTAGTCACCTACCAGAAGCTTATTGTCCTCTGTTGGCTTTTATAATTTCTGAAATTATGCTTGATTCAAGCCTCTTGGAGGGCCCAAAGTGATGCATATGCTTCCAGTGTCCCTTAGATTGCTCTACATGTCCTTTAACATTGGCCTACTAGGAAAAATAGGCTGAAGATTTTATAGATTTCAGTTTATCCTGGGACATCCACAATGACAATACCAAAGGCTTCCTGGTATTTTCTTTTATGGTCATGGACTGGTTGGAGGAACTTAGTGATCCCTGGTAATTCCCTATGATTTTATACTTTATTTCTCTATGTGACACTATTTCTAATATACCCACACATGCATTTATCATCCACCCATTTACATATATAATATATACCCTCATATATATCTGTATATATGTGTGTTTATATGTATACATACAAACATATTCTATTTAATTTCTTAGGAAAACTAGTCTTAACCATATTTTTTTTATATTTCTGCCTTTAAAAGAAGTCTGAATATTTGTTAACCTTTTTAAATACTGGCATTCTGCTAAGGTTGCTGTAAGTTACCGAGATATGGAATGTAACAGACTCTGAAGAATTTAAAATCAATAACACATTGAAGGCACTAGAGGTGTGAGCAGGTTGTAACATACACAATGAGAAACTTGAAAAACAGAATAAAATATGTCAGAATCTAATAGCAGAATCTAATACTCTAATTATAATAATCAAAATTGCTCTCCTGTACTTCTTCCATATGAATTTGTTTCTACTATTTCTTATATCTTAGAAGGGCCTCTCCCCCATTCCCTAAAAGGAGGAAGACACTACCAGGCATATAGGATAGCCAATGAATATGCCTGGAATCTGGCTGCAGAGTATTTTGAGTGAAGGTCATTAAGCAGGTCAGTGGAGATACATTGTAGATTGCTTAGAGGGGAGTAAATATAAACCTGGAAAGGTAGGATGAGGATAGATGAAAGGGGGTTTTAAATGCCAAATGGGGGATTTTTTAATTTGGTCCTTGAAGTAATGGGAAGATATTGGAGTTTACTGAACCCTTCCCTTATGAAGTGTGGCTTAGTCAGACGAGCATTTTAGGGAGACAACTTTGACAGCTGAGTAGAGGATGAATTGAAATGAGGAGAATCAAATGATTATGTTCAATGAGTCCACCACAGGTTTATGTTACTGAATCTGAACTGGGTCTTCACTGCAGCAAGGCAATTCTTATAGACTTCCAAATCTTTTTATCCCTCCTGAAATCTCTCCTAGCATTACAAATTCCCATACTTTTATCTGAGGATCTTGGCTCATATTAAAAATATAAAAAAATAAAATAAAAAAATAAACAAACAATGAAGACCATTTGTTGAGAGTTCGGTCTTCTCCTCTCTTCTCACTTCAGTTAAATGACTGATAGTTTCCTCCTTCTACTCTCTCATAAAAAGGTTGCCTTTCTCCTTGTCAAGACCAAAATCTCTATGTGCATTTTTGATCCTATCATATTCTTATCATCTTTTCTATCATATCTCTTCCTCCACCATCCCCTTCTCTCACTAATCTTCAATGTTTCCCTGTTACCTGACCTGCTTCTTAATGCTCACCTGCATGGGCTTACCATTCCTATACTTAAATCATTCACTTGATCCAGCAAACTTTTTTTTCATATTTTTATATTTCTTATGCCATTTTAAAAATCTTTTTAGCTATGGAGTAACTAGGGAGCATAGTGGATAAACTACTGGGGCAGGAGTTAGGAAAACTCATCTCCCCAAGTTCAGATCTGACCCTGATCAAGTTATTTAATAGTGTTTGCCTCAGATTCATATCTTAAAATGAGCTGGAGAAGGAAATGGTAAAAAACACTCCAGTATTTTTGCAAAGAAAACCACAAATCGGTCATGAAAAATTGGACATGACTAAAAAAATGAAGTTATCAACTTTTAGGAATTCAACTACAATTGGTGCCTCCTCTTCCTCTTCTATTACTTGATTTAAAAACCTCAATAATTTGGCTTCTGACCACTTCAGCAAACTGAAACTAATCACCATAAAATTTCTAAAACTAATCACTATAAAATAGTTATTATTTAAAAAAGGGTCTGTGATATCTGCTGAATCTATTGGCCTTTTGACAATCCTCATACCTCTTGACTCTTTGGCCATTGCTTCCATGAGTTCAATTATCATCACTATGCTGGTGATTCATGTGTGTGTGTGTGTGTGTGTGTATTCATATAAAACATCTTTCTTGAGCTCTTGTCTAATACCACCATTCAGGAAAGGAGTGGGGAACCTTCACCATCAAGGCTACAGTTGACCTTCTAGGTCCTTGAGTTCAGCCTTTTGACTGAGTCTAAGTTTTACAGAACAAATCAATTTATTAAGGGGGTTTATTCTGTGAAGTCTGGACTCAGTCAAAAAGCCACATTTGAGGCCCCAAAAGGCCACATGTGGCCTCGAGGTTACAAATTCCCAACCCATGATTAAGATATCTTAAGCTAGATGCATTATAGACATCTCAACTTGTTTAAATGAGAACTCATTATCTGCTTTCAAAACACTCCCATTACCAACTTCCCTATTAGTGTCAAACATACCATTCATCCCCCAAGTCACCCAAGCTTGCTAACTCAGCATAATACTTGATTCCTCACTTATCCTCACCATACATTACATTCCCAATCTCTCCTCAAGTCTTTTTACTTCTATCTTCACAAATATGCATTTTTAAACTGATAAAAACACACAACCACACCTACAAATATTTGTATATATGTATATATGCATAGATACGTATACATATGTGTGTATATAAATTGTGCATATACATAATTATAACACAGGTATGCGTGTGTGTATCCTTTTTTATGCCCAGCCCTCAATCAGCTAGCAAATTCATATAGGCTTTTACCATCTTACATGGATTATCACAATAATCTTTTGGCTGTTTTTGCCTCTGGTCTCATCTCATTCCCATCTATCCTTATCTCAGCTATCATAGAGATTTTCCTAAAATTCGGATCTGACCATGTTTTCCACTCCCCCTTCCCCCCCCAAATAAAATAGCAGTGCTTCCCGATTTTTTTCTATGATCAAGTAAAACTATTCTTTGTTAGAATTTCTCCAAAATTCTTCACAACCTTAACCCTTCCTACCTTTCAAGACTTCTTATACTTTACCCCCGTACAGGTATCCACTGAACTGACCTTTAGATTCTTTGCCCCTGACATGCTATCATCTCTCTTTGTGTCTTTTAACTTACTGTCTCCCATGTTCAAAATGTTCTTCCTCCTCAGCTCTCCATCCTGGCTTCTGTGACTTCCTTCAAAAGTCAATTCAAATATCACCTTCTTCTAAAGGTTTTTCCTAGTCATCCTCCTCTCCTAAACCAAGTGCTCATTGTCAATTCCTTCCCTCTAAAATTACCTTTAATTCATACTGTATGCAGTTTACAAATCCACTTTTTATATACATTCTCCTACATATATATGTGAGCTCCTTGAAGATAGACACCATGTTTTGGCCTTTCTTTGTATCTCTTGCAGTAAACACAATTCCTGGTACATAGTACACACTTAAATACTTCTTGACTGACTGAATAACACACAACTTTAGGTAAAGAGATTAATTAGAAGGCTTTGACAGCATTTTTTTAGAGGATTTAAGGGTTTCTCTGTGAGTCAAGAGAAGGAAACTTATACATGCTACGTAGGCGAAAAAACAAGATTAGAAAACAGTGGTTATGTGGGGTGAATTCGAACACAAAGGTGAGGCTGACAGTGATGACAGGTTTACAAGAGCACAACTGACAGGGATGATGGTAGAAATAGGAAAGCTGGAAATAGGAAAGGAACATTTTGGTTTTATTTTTTTATATCAAGAGTATGTAGCAAAATACATATTAAAAACAGAGTTGAAAACTGATACATGCAACATTTGAAACTACTCTATGAGACGAAACAAAAAAGGATCTAGTGTCAGGAGGGCAAAAAGATGGAGATCCTTAATGAGTGTAGGGATGCTGATAACCTTCTACAAGATCAAAGCTATCAGATATAGAGTGGTTCTGATTAAGACAATAATGTGTTATATGACACTTGAGTATCAAGCCAGTATATACATACATAAACTTGTATATACACATAAATGTCTTCATATGTATGCATGTGCATGCACACACATATACATGCACAGGCATCTATATGTATACATATGCATCCAAAGATACATCTTAAATTCAAAGTTGTAAATTTAAAAGACAGGGTACCATAAAGAAGAATGTTCAAAATTAACTTGATAAATAAACACACACACAAATAATTGAAACTTACAGGATCTTTCTCTAATAAGACATTCAACAGTGATCCCACTCATTTCGTTAGTGGGAACAATGAGCTAACAGATGAGGTGCCCCTCTGAATTCTAGCTTTTAAATGTGAATAGAGACAAAGAGTAATCTCCTAAAAGCAAGAAGGCTTCTGTGCTTTTCCTGACAGGAAAAAATGTTCTTTGGGAATATATTAACAGTCTGTATGACCATATATAAAGCAAAAGAAAAGTAGAAGACAGAGAAGTAACTGTTATATTTTTTCAATTTAAAAATTATTAATTTAATTTAAGTTTTTCTTTTTTTCAAATGAATTAATCTTACATATTTTGTTCTTTGCTCACCTAAATAGTTTAAAATCTGTTACCTAGGTAATCGAAAAAAATCACAGTCACTGAAACATGAAACAAATTTAATAAAGCTTTGGTATATAATTCATAAAATGTTTACTGAAAATTTATTGGACAGAAAATGAAGGACTCAAATTTTTCATAGCCTAGTTTTAATCCTATGCTTTTATATCTCATTAGTAATATGAAAATCTGGCACAGATATACACAATCATGAGATTTGCACTTCTAAGGTAGAGCAAATGTGTTGATGAAATGACCAAAAACAAATTATTTTGATAAGAGCAATTTATCATTATTTATTTCTTAGAATTCCAATCAATTAATGTAAATTCCAACATTTCCAAACTATTGACAGTTACGGTACCCCTCTCTTTTTATTCCATTACATGACTCTATAACCTTAACCTATTCACAAGTGCATAGAATTAGCACTTAATTTTTTAAAAAAGAGAAAAACTAAAATTACTTTTGTTTCTGATATTTGTTGAAAAGTTTTCAACACCCTTCAACAATCTGGCATTCTAACCCTATGCTGTCACAAAACTCTGACAAGGAATCACTATTATATGGTATCAATTATTCAAGCCTAATTTTGAACCTGCCTATAGAAAAAAAAAATCTTTAATCATATATCTTATCCTATACTTGATTGCATGCTGTCATGAGGGAAGGGAGAAAATTTGAAACTCAAGGGATTGTGTAACTGAATATTGTAAACTAAAAGTAGATAAACAAAATCATTTTAAAAAAAATCATATATCTTCATTTTTTTTTATTATTTTGAATATGTATACTAACATATCATTGCTGAAGGAAGAAAGAAAAAGAGCCATTTATTTTTTCATTGACTACCAGAATTGTCTTAGTGGAAAACATGGATATATATGCAGATATTAGTTTTGGGAAAACGTGCCTGTGATGAGGCTTGTCTAATGAAAAGAACATAATGACAGAGTAAGATAGCTATTTGTGGAATTGAGAGGCTTCCAGTGCTAAAAATCAATGGAAACAAAATAATATGTTTATATTGAAAGGCTTTCTACCAAGTATAGACTCAATGGATCAAGTCTAGAGAACTTTAGAGTCAGCAACACATTTCCTTCAGATATTTTTTTCTCTAAATGCAGGCAATCTACCAGGCATATATTTTCTTTACAATAGTGGCTGACACTTATAATCATTTATTATGCTAATATCTATCCTTCTACTGCTGTAGAATGCAACAGAGACCATGCAGTTGAGGAAATAAGGTGAAGAAAGCTGTGAAAAGCAATTGATTCAGCAAGGTCTTAAGTTCCTCCAGGAGAGGTAGTATCTACAACTAGTTTGATATGAGGAAAAGATGGTAACAAAAATTGTATTTCTTTCATTTTTTGTAGTTGAGGAAATTCTCTTAATCCTAAAAAAAAAAAGGTTCTGTTTTACTATGTGGGCAAATATTTCTTCTTTTTTGGCTTGCCATGGAGATTTTGAAATATCAATTATATTAAATTACTGGAAAAAACACAGAACAGAAAATAGAGATGGAAAAGATACCAAGATATCAACTGATTTTATTTCAATATATGATCAGAATAGATCTGGCATTTTCAAAGTAGAGAAATAGAGAACGAATCAAAAGAACTGTCTGGAATTTGAGACCATGGGCAACCAACTTCCTTTCATTTTAAATATATTCCTTCCTATTTCTTGTCTACTAGCTCATACTGAGATCTGGCTTTCCTCTGATAACACTGCCTCCCTGGCCAGCCTTTCCATGCTACTCAGATGATTAGTTGAGACAGGGGACTTGGGGTAATCATTGCTCCCCATTATTGCTTTAAGGTCTCCCCCTTTCTCCATCATTCAGTAAACATGTATTGTTTTGTTTTGGTTTTTTTTGAGGTTTATAGCACTCATATCTATTACCCAATTAAAATTCTGGAGGCTGGTATCTATAGACCTCCAGGCTATTTCCTTTCCTTTCTCAATGAGTATGGTATTTGGTTTGTGATTTTTTTTTTCTCTTTCCCAACTTCTGCCTTTATATTAAGGAAGTTCAACATATACATTGATTCTCCCTCAAGTACTCTAAACACCCAGCTCTTCAACCTATTTGTTTCAGTGATACTATTTCCCATTTAAACACAATGTACCCTGGTTCCAACATCATGACGCCATGGGTATTCTTCAAAAACAAAGAGAGGAAATTCCATCCCATCTTTTCCAAAAGATTGCCCCTTTGTTATCTCTACTAGTTAATTTATTTTAAATTTCTCCCTTTCTACTATGTCACTTTCTAGTGCCTATAAACATGTCCATTTCAAATCCTGGAGAAAAACAAAACAACAAACAACAACAGAAAATCCTGTATTTGATCCTTCTATCCCTGCTAACTATAGGTCTATACTCTTTTTAAAATTTTACTTATTTTTTAGCTTTCAACATTCATTTTCACAAGATTTTGAATTACAAATTTTATCCCTGTCTCTCTCCTACACCCCACTCCCAGATGTCAAGCATACTGAATACCCCTCACCCCAGTCTGCCCTCTCTTATATCCCCCCATGCCCTCTTACTTTTTTGTAGGGCAAGATGAATTTTTTTAATTTCTGTGGTTTTGCACATCTGTTGTCAAAGTTTCTTCTAGACACCTGCCTCAGAACTGTGAAGAGGCCTGTCTTTCCACAGCCTCAACAAGTTCTGTCACACTAGCTTTCTTTACCCCAGAACTGCCACCCAAGACTGTGACCCAGATCAAAGCAGGGCAAAGCAAGAAAATCCTGCCTCAGCACGAGCAGAGAGATTCCAGCAATTGTCCTCTGGTCAGCCACATGTTCCTTCCACTATTTGTGGGCCAGGAGTTCTGGAATCAGGCACTGCAGCAGCAGGTACTGCTACCAAAATCTTCACCACCCCAGGAACAGGAGCCAGACCATGCTTTCCTCTTACCCAGTTCCAAAAGAGTTCCCCCACTGGCCTTTTACTTTCTTTTTTTAAAAGTTTTTAAAATTTATTTTTAGTGTTCAACATTCATTTCCACAAGATTTTGAGTTACAAATTGTATCACCATCTTTCCCCTACACCCACCCCAAAATAAAGAGCCCACTGAATACCCCTTGCCCCAATCAGCTCTCTTATATCCTCTCCCATCCCCCTTCTAACTTTCTAGTAGGGCAAGTGTATCAGCAAGCACCCCAGCACACCCAGGGCGGCTGCTAGCACAGGTTCTTAGATCTGCTTTTCTAAAGGAAAGCAACTCAAAATGGGTTAACAATCTTACTTTAATCAAGCATATCATTTAACTAGTTGAGTGGGAAAAGTCAGCACCCTGAACTTCAGAGAATACAAACAGAAGTTACAAACAAACAGAAAAACAGATCAGTAGACGGCTTCCAGCATCTGAGCATTACATCAGTTACCTATTCAGTTACCAGAGAGGGAAGCACCAACATCTGGGTTTTTCACAGCCGGGGGGGGCTCAACAGCTGCCCAGAGTCTCGTCTGGCCAAATCACACAACTCTTCTCAAAGTGAGCCCCAAACCAAAACCTCACATCGGGGCCTATATATAGCCTTCTCCTGGCTTGGAGAATGGCACAGCCCTCTGGACCCACTGCCCAATCACAAAGCTACAAGGCACGGGCATTCCTGGAAAACAAGCCTGGCGCCACAGGCTCC
>JAQQSV010019934.1:0-11086 GCA_028646515.1 Pseudochirops corinnae | reverse complement strand
ACAAAGTCTTATCCTGGTCATGCTTCTTCAGACAAGCCCTCTCAGCCTTCCAGGCGGACCCTCTCAGCCTTCCAGGCGAGCCTTCTCAGCCTTCCAGGCAGGCTCTCTCAGCCTTCCAGGCAAGCCCTCTCAGCCTTCCAGGCAAGCCCTCTCAGCCTTCCAGGCGGCCCTCACCAGATTCTGGTCTCAGGAAAACTCCAACTCAGTTCTCAGCTTCCAGATGCTGGGAGAGAAACTCCCTCTCTCCCTCTCTTTCAGCTGGCTTCAGTCTCCACAATTCTTCCTTCACCAGGAACAACATTCCAATTCTGTCTCTGTCTCTGGAATTCTTGCTTATAAACACACCTCAGCCAATCCCTTTCTTCCACATCAACAGGGGCTCAGCCAATCCCCTTCTTCCACATCAACAGGGGAGTTCATGCCTTCTCAACAGTGGGACAGAGTTTGCACCTTCCACACTTAGCAGTGCTAAGTATCCTGCTAAACTAATTACTATTACAACATTAATGGTCATAAAAAAGAAAAAAATGAATTATTTTAACTAAGTGGGCAATCAAATAAAAAAGCAGATCCTATCAAGAAAAGATTGATAGATTCAAAACTCAAAAAATGTGGAGGTGAAACAAATAATTTTTAGGATTTGACATGTAATTTCATTGGTTTAAAGAAGTTGCTATGAGAAAATTCCTGCCAATGCAGATAAATACCTGCTCTATAAATAAGAATAAGAATAGCCTACATTTGTATAGTTTTTTAGGATTTGCAGAAAACTTTAAAAATATCATTTTGTTTTATCCTCACAATCATGCTGGAAGGTAGTAGTTATTGTGCCCATTTTACAGATGAGAAAACTGAGGCAGACAGAATTTAAAGTGAATTGCCTAGTGTCACACAACTAATAAGTGTGTGACAATGGATATGAGCTCAGGTTTTCTTGACTCCATGTCTGGAATTCTATCTATTCCATAATCTAAGTGCCTATTTTAGAGAATTGCCTGAAGGGAAGAAGATATTAGATGACTTGCTCAGGATCATAAAGTAAATATCGGTCAAAAGTGGGGCTTGAACCCAGATCTTCCTGACTATAAGGCTGGCTCTCTGGTCAGCATACCATGTCAACACTCCAACTCTCCTACCACCTCATCTCTAGGAAAAAAAAAAAACTTAGAACAAAATCAAAAGACAGCAAAATTGAAAGAATGCTGGATGTCTCTAAAAGAAAAATCAGCTGACTTTGAAAGCAAAGGTCAGTGAGAAATCTGAAACTAATAAGTCTGGGGTGGGGTGGATTGAACAAAAACTCAAAATATATCATATTTTAGGAAATCATTGAAGAAAATCCTGCAGAAGTTTCAGAGTGGGTAAAGTATAAAAATCTTACAAAACTGTTCAGAGGAGACCCTTTATATATCAGAAAAAAAAATAGTATAAATCATACAAGACTACTAATTAAACATTAGATATAAAGGAAAGGCTGGCATGTTACAGCTTTCAAAAGCAGAGGAAATAAGTTTATATACTAAAAATGATATTTCTCATACAGCTGAGTAATCGTAATCATCCATTAAAAATTAGAGATTTTCAGCAAAAGAAAAGAATATGAGTTATTCCTACAGAAGAAATCAGAGGTAAGCAGAACATTTGATACAAAGATTCATTACACAAAATAAATTTTCAAAAGCTATAGGCATATGATATGAAAATCCCATATAGAATAGACAGATAAATTGATTTTTACATCCTGTGAGGACAAGACAAGACTGGTGTCTTTTAACAGCCTCATCCCAAATACCTATTGTTGATTGAAAAAAAAAAAAAGAAAGGAAAATAGTCAGGGATCTGGACTGGGACCAAGATGGGAAGAAGAGGTGATATTTCTAATTAGGCAATGGTTTGGCCGCACAGATTGCTGATTCTAAAATAAGCACTAGCATAGTTAAACATTACATTATCACTTATTATATAGTTAATTTTATTTTTAATATAGTTCAGTGCTCACCACATCCAGCACAGTTGGAACTCTCTCCTTTGAGAAATATCCATGGTCTTTAGGTATGTGGATTTGGAGTAATCTATAAGCTTTGACCTCTTTCATTTCTTAAACCTGAATCATATTTTCCAATGCATTTTTTCATAATTCTTCCTATCTCCTCATTTGTACCTTGAAATCATTCAACTGAAAGGTATCTGTTGGCTTGTTCTTATGGGTTTTATAATTTCTTTATACAACACTGTATCTCTTCATCTTTTTGACGGATATTGGTAATTAAGTCATGATATGGTTGTCTATGATTTTTACCATAATATCTATATCAAACATCCACTTAAGAACCTGGAGAATCAGGTTCTTTTCCTTTCTGGGGCTCTATCAGAGTTGCATTGACTGATCCTCTAGAGTAACAATAGCTATCATTTATAGAACCCTTTCAGATTTACAATGTGTTTTACATCTGTTACCTCATTTGGTCTTCAGAAAAACTCTGGGAGGTATTCTCTCTCCCTGAAACATGGTTGTCTGACCTCCCTCCCATTCTAGTAATACATAGCTGTGTGACCTTCTAAGGCCAGTTTCCACATTCAAGTCATCATGGATATCATAGTATAGCTGCTTACAATCACAAGGAAAGATTTTACTCTCCTTTACTACCTCTGTATGGAACATTTAGTAAATAAAACAGCATGAAAATAATGCTGGATCCTGGGTTATAGACTATTGGACTCCAGAGAAGGGAGAGATTAATGCAAGTTTCAATACCAAAGTCTCAAAAAGTAGCAACAATAAAAAGCTAAATCAAGATAGTTTTGAGTTTTTAAACTGTCCTCATGAAGGATCCCTGATTTTCCTGTCTTAGGGTCTATCATGAAAATCTGCTTCTTGCTTATTGAGTCATTGAAAAAGAGTGGCATTAGTGTAGATGTTATCACAAACTAGTTAACTTCAGACTTAAGGAGTGTCAGATGAGGAGAGCATAGTCCATTGAAGCAAAAACCAATGTTTGATCTAGACAACCTGGATCTAAGTTCTATCTCTGAGATTTCCTAGTTGTATAACTTTGGAAAACTCATAGAATTTATTTGAATTTAGCTAATTCATTCCTAGAGTAAGGACAATAACTACGATATTACTTACCTCACAGGATAGTTGTGAGGAAAGTACTCTACGAATATTAAAATACCATATAAATATTAGTTCTTATTCAGGAATTCAATTAGTAAGTATTTCTTGCCTACAATGATTTAGCATTGTACTATGAATTAGAGATCCAAAGAAAAATGCAATATTCCTTCCTTCAAGGAGCTTACATTATATTAGGAGAAACTACATGTCAACTTATAAGAAAACACAAAATGTATAAAAAGCAAAGATACAGTAATGTTTTGGGTTGTGAATCACAATTCAATCAATCAATATTTATTAAATCCTTACTCTGTGCCAGACACTGGGAGAGGTTCTGAAGAAAAATAGCTCCTGACTTCAAAAACCTTAAAATCTCATCAGGGAAAACAACACATACATATTAAGCTATATAAACAAAATAGATGAAACTATTGTGGATCCTTACAACTCTACAGTAGTACAGCAATTCTTATCTTCCCACTAGGGATGAGCAAAGATACAGTAATAGGTTTGGGGGGATGAATTACAAATCAATCAATCAATCAGCAAGAGTTTATTGTCTCTGCTTGATAGCAAAATTACAAAGGGTTGAGAAGGGAGTGAGGATAGGAGTCAAGAAGTACAAACAGCATTTTTCTAGGATTTTAAAAGAACGATAGATATAAAATGATGACCTCAAGGGAACCTTATGGCCAAGTGAGCCTGTTTTAAGGATGATGAGATGGGTATCTTCTTAGGAAACAGAGAAGTCATCTATTTCCTCATTTCTTAAAGAAAAAAAGACAGACAGGAAACAACTTATATGAAGGGATAAATAAGAAAATAAGCAAACCCAGAAGAAAATTTTTTCATACAATCAATATTATGAAAATAAACTATTTTGAAGAACTATATAAACTGATGAAGAGTAAAATGAGCAGAACCTGGAGAATGATTTATACAATAACAATATCACTATGAAAAGAAACAACTCTGAAAGTTGTAAGAACTTTGTTCAATACAATGACTATCCATGGTTCTAGAGGACATGTGATGAATATGCCACCTATTACACAGGGGTACTGGATTTAAGGTGCAGAATAAGACACATATTCTTTGAATATAGTCATTGAGGGAATTTGTTTCATTTCATTATGCATATTTGTTACAAGGAATTTTTACTTCTTTTCTTTTTTTCCAATGTGGTGGGCAGGGACGAGAGAATAAATAGACTTCTCTTAATTTACAGATGTAGAATGTTCTATGCACTTTCAGAAGAGATCTGAAATATTGTTTTTACTTACTTGTTTTCGTTTGTTTCAAGGAACTTTTCTGGAGGTAATCTCTAAACATTTATCATATTAAAATATTAGTAAAGTTTGTTTTAAAGGAAGCAAGAAAGGACATAGTAGGCAGAGATTGGTGATTATTGTGAGAGACAGAGACAGACAGAGGGAGGGAGGGAGGGAAGAAAGGAGGGAGAGAAGGAGAGGAGAGGGGGGAGGAGAGAAGGAGAGAGATTGAAAGGCTGATTGTATTTACAATATTCTAGAGAAGGCTGGAGAGGATGGGATCCATGATACAAGTAGAGGGATTTGCCTCAGTGAGAATGCCCACCTCTTCATCAGAGATATTAGTAAAGGAAGTAAGAATAGGGATAATATCAAGGCACTGTGAGATGTAGCAAAAGCAAGGAGAGAGAGCTCATGGAAAATTATCTCAATGTTCTCAGTAAAGTATGGGCAAAGAATCCCAGCTGGGATGGGGGTAGAGGTGAAGGCATAGTGTTGGAAGCTTAAGGAGAAAAGAGAAACTGGGGAAATCAGCTTCTGATGAACCTATAATTGATCAATAAAATGAAATTAGGAGAGTTTTGATTGCAATTTTGAAAAGTCAATACTAGGATCTCCTTAGTTGGCACTGATAGAGGTTGAATAAATGTGTATTGGCTTTAGTAAACCATTAGGCCAGTATGGCAGGAGAATAGCCTAAGGGAAAAAAGCATTGTCAGAAATTGAAAACAAATAGAATTTGACATAATGTTCTACATCTGAAAAGGCAAAGTCTCTCATTTTCAGTTCAATCCATTATATATTACTATGAGTTACCATACAGAGGAATCTGACCCTGAAAGAAAATAGAATCTCACTTCTATTCATCGACTTATTTGGGCTCTTTCTGACTCTTCTACCAACTTCTAGCCTCTCCTTCTAATCCTATTGACTTATTCCCCAGATGTCTTCCTGCTGGAAGCTAGCTATTTATCATAATAAGCTAGGTGTCCCCTCCTTGTCCTATCAACACAGCTCTACAGTAAAAGATGCTACTTTTCCCTGTCATAGCACATATTCAAGGCATTTTAGTCTTGTTCAGATCCCACATAATACAACAGTACATCTGCCAAATACCAGCCAGGAAAGCCAATATAATCTTAGGCTTCATTAAGAGATACAGCTTTGGAGCATCTAGGTGGCACAGTGAATAGAACACCAGACCTGGAGTCAGGAGGACATGAGTTCAAATTTGACCTCAGACACTTGGCACTTACTGGCTATGGGACCTTGAACAAGTCACTTAACCCCAAAGCCTTGCCTTCTCCCCCTCCAAAAAAAATAGAAAAAGAGATATAGCTTTAAAAAATAAGGAGGTGATAACTTCAATCTACTTTGTCCTTGTTTGCTCAGCTCTGGAGTATGGTACACCATTCTACATTTCTGAAAGTATATTGACAAGTTGGAGAGTATCTCAAGTCATGTGGTCAGAATAAAGGTCTTTGAGATCATACCATATGTGGATCAGTTAAAAACCTCCACCTTCACCAGGTCCTCAACCACACTATTACAATAGCTGAATTAGTGTCTCTGCCACAAGTCTCTGGCCTCCACACACAGTTGTCAAATGTTTTCCAAAACCCCGGGTCTGCTTATGTTACTCCTCAATTCAATAAACTCCAGAGGCTCCCTATTACCTCTTCAGTAAAATACAAAAATCATTATTTGGCATTTAAAACTTTTGACAAGTTGACTCAAATCTAGTTTTCTAACCACATTATAGCATCACTGCCCTCCACACACTCTACACTTCAGTCAAATTGGCTTTCTTTTGCTTTTCCTCATACGTAACACTCCTCCCACATCCATGCCTTGACATAGCCTGTCCCCATATGCCTAGACCATCCTTCCTCCTTCCCTCTGCTGCTTAAAATTCCTAATTTCCTTCAAAGTTCAAGCATCAGCCTCATTAGGACACCTTTTCTGATGTAGCTGCTAGTGCCTTCCTGCCCCACCCCCCATTATATTGATATTTTTATTTGGATAAACTTATTTCTTCATGTGTTGTCTACTCTGATAGAATGTGATCTCTTTGTAGATAAGTCTGTTTCTTTTTTGGTATGTTTGGAGCCTCTAGATTCTAGAACCTAGTACAGTGCCTGGTTCATGATGGGAACTTAATAAATACTTTTTGATTGACTGATTGAAGAATGGAGGAAGTTTAGCTTGAAGTCAAGAGATATAGGAGGGACATGAAAGCTGTCTTCAAGTACTTTAAAGGCTGTCATAAGAGAAATTTGACATGTTCTGTTGGGTCCAAGAGGTCACAGCTAGAAGCAATGGGTAGAAGTAAGAAAGAAACCAATTTTGATTTAAATTAAGAAAATACTTCCTAATAACTAGAGCTGTCCAGAAGCAGAATGGGGAATACTTTAAGAGGCAGTAGGTTCCTATTCAATTCAGGTCTTCAAGTCAAGGTTGGAAGACCACTTGCTGGGTATACCAGAGAGAATTTTTTTTTTAATGTAGGAGTTGAATCAGTTGAACTGTGAAGGTTCTTCCAACTCTGTAATTCTGATTCTGTATAATTCTGTGTAATTCTGTGATTTTTCCTCTGGCTTAGTAAAGCAGTGACCATGCCTGTGAAAGTCTAACTTATATGGTAGACATCACAAAGTACTGCAAAGCCAAGAATGCAGGACCAAGTAGACAGAAGAAGGAAAGATTATGAGTATGGGAGAGGAGTATTTTATTTGTGTAATTTTAACTTCCAATTCATAAGGAAACATATTGCTTGAGATGTGTATATATATATATATATATATATATATGTATATATGCATGTATACAAACATATAGAAATAAGTAAATATATAAACATATCACTATTTTATAACATATGCATGTACATATATGCATACGTATGTATTTATATGCATGTATGTTTCTGTATGTATGTGTGCACACACACATATGGATGTGTTTGTGTTCTTATACTTCAACTACGTGCAGGATATAAACACAGTTTGTTTTCTGAAGAGATGAGATGTGTAGTGAAAAAAAAAAAAACAACTATTGCCCCAAAGGTTAAAAGGAATAGGCTAAGAGTTATTGCCCACTGGTAGTCACATTTTCAGCCCAAGAGCAATAGTTTTCCCTATTAAGGGTAGACTTTCATCTCTCTAATTCATCATACTCCTTTAAAAAGTCTCCTTTCCCTAAATGTGCTGTGGCACTGGGCACTATATCTGACAGTCACTCACTTTTTTCGAGTGAGTGACTCGATAATTTCTCCATTCCGAGCCTTAGCCCCAGTCAATATAAATGAGAGAAGGTTTTAAAAAGAAAAAGAGGAATTATTGCTGTCTTCTGTTCCCCAGTCATAGCCCAGCATCCACCTCAGTCAAGTAATAAATAAAACTGCTGCTGCCCCAATCTTACCTGAAGCTTGCCAGTAGAAATAACACTCAGCATTTATAAGGGGCTTAGTCTCTTCAAAGTGGTTTATGATCATAAATTAGTTAATATGCTCAACTTCCCTGAAAGAATGTTTAACACACCTTGGTTTACAGATGAGAAGGGAATGACGTGGATCAAAGTGAACTGGTTCAGGCTTCCCTCACAGTGGGTGGAGGGGTTTGGGGGCAGCAGAGGGAATCATCTGGAGCAGATGGCAAGGCAGTGGTACACCGCACTCAGCCAAGGAGGTGTTTTCTCTTGTCCTTTGCCACTGTCATTTGCAAGCAGGGAAGGTTCTTCTTGATCCACAGCTGTTCCAAGATTCTCGGGTGCCTGCTTTGATACATCAGCACGTGGATTAAAGGCAAAAACCTCTCTGCCTAGAGGAAGCCTTGACTCAAGATGCTGAGATCTTTATAACCTCAAAGCTGCATTTGCTGCAACTGAAGGTGATGCCACTGAGGAATGTATAGAATTCTGAGGTTCAACCACTTAGCTCTACTACCAGCTTGGAGAGTATGGGCAAATGCAAGGCTCTAATTTAACTCTGTGCACCCCTAGAAATATCTAGGTGCCAGAAATTTTTGAAATAATAGCATCTGTATGGCATTTCATAAGAATATTCAATGACTCACTCCCTCATTCATTCATTTATTCAACAAGTAATTACTAAGCAGTATGTGTAGAGCACCATACTGGGTCAAAGAAATACAAAGTCAAAACAAACAATCCATGCCTTCAAAAAACTTACCTTCTGCTGGGGGATTACAGTATTTAATTAGGGAAAAAAATACAATATAATCTAAGGAAAGAGAGTACTAACAACCAGGGGCATCAGCAAAAGCTTCCTTCAGGAGATAGCTCCCTCCTTTATATTTTCCTCAATTTGTGTCTAGTATTTGTTGTTTTTGTTTAATAATGAATTTTTTATTTTCCTTTCTCTTTTAAGACAATATTTAGTCCATATGAATATTTTTGCTTAATCTACTTTAGGTCGGCCCTATTCCCACAAGGCTCACTTCCTGTAACTTTCAATACCTGTCCCGGCTTTTTGCCTACTTTTAGAGTTTTATTTAATTTGTTGGTTCCTTTTTCTTTTTTAGTTCTTTCTCTCTCTATTCCCTTTCTTTTACTCTCTCAGGTAAGCAATTAATTAAAAATGCCTGTCCCTATCCTCCCTTGCAATTTATTTTGTTAGCAGGGATTTTTGATTTGTTTCTTACACCTTTTTTCTGAAATTGATTCCACTACCGTATTCTCTTCATTAATTCACTGTCTCTTTCAAATATTTATTCTTTGATTCATGGTCTCTATACCTATTTTTTCCTTCATTAATCTCTGTGTGGTCCTCAAATAATTAAATCTTCTAAACCACCAAGTTTGAGTTCTCTCTTCTAAACAATTTCTGTCATTGCCTTGTAGAGGGATCCGCTTGTCTCTTTTTGTTCCATTGTGCACATATGTATAAAGTGGCAATTCCTTAGGGAAGCAATGAGGAAAAGCCTAGAAATTTCCCTATGTCCCAAACCATGCAATTCACTTATACTCCCTGCCCTCCCCATTATCATTTTTTTCCCATCTGCTTTATAATTTCCTCAAGGGAGCCATGCCCTGCTACCATTCTGGATACCAGTTCCCCCAAACTGTTCCAATTTCCTTTCTCCTGAGGCAGGATGTTATCTATAGAGGTATAATACTCTCAGAGGAAGTTGTCCCCCTATGCATCAAATGCCTGCATTGTAAAGTCTCCATCCTTAACTGAAGAATATCTCTCTCCACACTACAAGACTTTTCAGTAGGCTCTCTTCCCACCACTTTGTTGAGTTCTTTTTTTCCCCTTTTTTCAATCCCTCCCTTTGCCACATCACCCATTCTCCTGTAGCCCCCTTTTTAGTTGAGACACTACAAGAGTTTTCTCTTCATTGTTTATCATCAACTTGATTAGAACATATCACACTTTCCATTCTATTTTTTTATCTTCCATCTCCCCTTTTATGAACCCTCTAATTCTGGAATTTAGTTCACCTGTGAGGAGAGAAAGATTACGGAGTTTATTCCAAGAGTTTTTAGGTCTTTTCCTCTAAATTCTACTCTCAGTGTTCTGATTTGTCTCTTGAACTATTTTGGAACATCCCACTTTAGCTCCCTTCTTTCTTAGGAATCCACAGGATTGTGTATTTTATCAAGTATTGGTTTGAATTCTCTTATCTTGCAATATTTATTTAGGTTTTTTGCAGTTCTCCTCCACTATCTTTTCCTCTTTGTCCTTAAATTCCATTTTCATCTTTATCTCATTTTTATAACTTTAGAAATGAAGGGCGGCTAGGTGGAGCAGTGAATAGAGCACCAGCCCTGAAGTCAGAAGGATCTGAGTTCAAACCCAGCCTCAGACACTTAACACAAAACTAGCCAAGTGACCTTGGTCAAGTTGCTTAACCCCAATTGCCCTCAAAAAAAAAAAAGCAAAAAAAAAAGAATAAAGCTTTTAAGGATGCTTCTATTCTGTGTTTTTAGTCACATAAGTGGCTTTCCCATTCAAGTTTTTAATAGCTTCTAACGATGAGATAATTTATTCTATTTTTTACTTTCCTTTGTAGTTATATCTACCTATATTTTTGAATTTCTGTTGTTTAGTGTATTTGTGGGTCAAATAATTTGCTCACTTCCCTTTTCTTGTAGTAATTTCTCTAATTGAACAGTGATTTTTTTTTTCATTTATGATTAAGCTCAGGTTTGCAGTGTGTGTCATTTCAAGTTGTTATCCTGAGCTACTTTGCTTTTTGTAATATATTATTCCCTTCCTTTCTGTGGTTTCTAATGGGAACAGAATAGTCTTATGCTACTTGAATTTTCTTCTCTATATATTTGAAAATTTTTCTCCTGGTTCCTGGCAGAATGTGCTTTTGTCATTGGAAAAACCCTGTGAGTCTTGATATTTAAACCAGAAGTTTGTTTGTTTCTTTTTCTGGAGGCAACATATAGATTCTTTCAGTTGGTGCTTACTTTTTTATATTCAGACAAGTTACATCATATATCCAGTTTGCCTCGAGAAATATCAACAATCTCAGATATGTAAATAAGAAGAATAAGAATAAGAAGCTTTTTGATGAAGATGGTGGCATAGAAGCAACAAGGTTCCGCAGCTCCCACATAGCCATCTCAAATACCCATAAAATATGACTCTAAACAAATTTTAGGGCTCCAAAACTCACAAAACACATCTCCTGCTGAAGGAAACTTGGCAGGAAGGGCTCATCAC
>JAQQSV010019933.1:0-11086 GCA_028646515.1 Pseudochirops corinnae | reverse complement strand
AGACTGGGGGAGGGGGGACACACTGGGATGGCTGTTTTGGGGCGGTGGGTGGGGAAAGAAGGGGAGAAAATATGTAACTCAAAATCTTGCGGAAATGAATGATGCAAACTATAATAAAATTTAAAAATAAATTAAAAAAAAAAGAAAGTAAATGTAGAAACTAATTATATAAATGCAAAGTACTCAAGAGTCACCTAGCCACAGGTTTAGACCAAGAGTCACCTAACCACAGGTTCTGAGCAAGCAAACATCCTCCTCTGTTCTGGGTTGGACGGGGAGGATTTGCCCAATTGACAAAAATTCTGGCTCAAAGCAAAGCAGTTAAAATGGTACAAATAACTCCTTAAATACAATACTTTCCAGTGTGAACTCCTCAGCATCCCTTGGTATTCAAAATGGAGACTGTTTCATGCCTTTGCACTGAGAGGAATGCTAATTATTTCAAAGTGGCATAAGCTATTGAAATGACCCTTCAAAACCATTTCTGCTGAAATAATCTTTTGCTGGAATCTTATTAAAATGAACCAGCCTCTCACCATAGCATACCACACAGAGTACAGAGAACAACTTACAGCTCTGTAGTGGTCACAGAAAGTAGGCTGTGCTCACAAACATCTACTAAAAAATTCTTTCCATTAGGCAGGAAATTTTTTTTTGAAGAGTGCAAGAGTCACATTTGTCTGAGTATCAGAAGTAAATAATTTAATTTCTTATATAAAATACAGTACTTCCCATGGGGCAGCTCCCAGATATACCACTAACACCACCAGCATCTTTGCACTACTACCATCCTTTCCCCCACCTCTTATCTAATTCCTCCTTTTCACTTAATTTTTTGCTGCTGCCAACATCAAGGAAGTAAAAAGAAAGGGGGAGGGACGTAGAAAGAAAAAGAGTTGAAAATTTCTGTTGACTAATTCAACATTTACCTTTGTTTAAAGAATGTTAAATATCAAGGTACAAACTAAACAACTTCCACCAGGCCATGAACAATATTTTAAGCCATCAATGAGAATGTTTCAAACAACTAGATATTAGTGAAAAATAAAGGCTCAAATTTTAGTTCCTGATTTCAATTCACCTTTTATCTTTAATAATTTAAGTTACTTGACTTTGAAAGGCATAAAATTCAGAATAGGGATGGAGAACCTGCGGCTTCAAGACCACACGTGGCTTTCTAGGTCCTTGAGTGTGGCCTTATGACTGAGTTCAAGTTTTACAGAATAAAGCCTTTTCTTAAGGGGATTTGCTCTGTGAAGTTTGCATTCAAAGGGCTGTACTTGAGGACCTGGAGGGCCACATGTGGCCTCAAGGCTGCAGATTCCCCACCCTTGATTGAGACTATGGATTTAAATCAGCTGGACACCTGTCTGTAGAAACAGTTTGGTATATAGCACCGGACCTGGTGTCAGGAAGACCTGGGTTTGAATCCCACTTCCAATACTTGTTAGCTGTGTGATTGAGCAAATCACAGCAATATGTCTGTACTATCTACTTCACAGGGTTCTTGTGAGGTTCAAATTAGAAAATCTATGTAAAGCAATTTGCACTATACAAAGTCAGTTATTATCACATCTAATCCAATAAATTCTTTAGTTTTACTAAAAGCAACCATGGCTAAACTTCCAGCTGTAAATCTATCATCCTATGAATGAGATATGAATGGATTTGAATAATATCTCAAACTCATTTTAAGACAAGATCAACAGAGAAAAGGGGTACTATATTTCATAGATAATAAAATGTAAATGTAACCATGAATTCTACAAATTTCAAGGTTCTTAGTGGCTTGGATTAACACTAATCTTAAGTATCCTTCCGTGTGTGTGTGTGTGTGTGTATGTGTGTGTGTATATAGTTACTTTCTGAACTGTTTCCCCTACTTTCTCTTTGGAATTTATTATTCATTACAAGGGATGGCTCTTTGGTAGGGAAGAAAAAGGGAGACGAATATATTGGAATATTAGTGATAAAAAGTATATCAATAATTTTTTTTAACATAGCTTTAGGTTTTCAATAGAACAAGGTCTTATCCAGGAAGAACAATTAATACAAGAGTTCCATGTACCAAAAGTTTACAGTTTTATTCTACAATTAAACAAACTTTTTTGAACATCTACCTAATTCCAAGAAAACTTAAAATAATTAAATGGTATCTCTCTCCTAGGTATTCACACTATTGAATTCCTTGATTCACCACTGAAATCTACTGTTTTCCCAATCATACAACATATAAATCAAACAAAATTGCTTCAAGGAAAATAATCAGTAATGTTTGTATATTCAAAGTAGTGATTTAATTCCACACTGCACAATCAAGTTAAGAACTAGTTTTTTCAAACAAGTGATATCATAGATATCCACAGAATCTTATCAGTAAGAACATCAAATCTCATTGGGTGATCTTAGCTGTATAGAAGCTTTCCTCCCTCTCTATATTGCTATTTTTCCCTATGAAATTGCCCTTTCTGAAAACTGATCAAATAACAGAACTGGAATTTCTCAAGCAAGTTCTTAAGAGAAAAAAAAAGCCATCCAGTACTTTTTGTCCCTTTAAAGAAGTCTTCAGAAGATTTATCCACTATCATGTGGACAAAATAATTGCCCATGACAAAACGTCCAAGCCAATTAAAATCAGGTCTGGGAATCTCTATGGAGATGGGAAAAAATCAATAGATAACAAAGGCATAGTCTGAAACCATCTGTTATAGTTCACCCATTCTCAATTATCTTTAATAAAAATATGATCATTGCCAACTTTTATGTCCCAAATCTTATTTAGTCATGAATGACTTCAAAAAAATTAGGTCAATCAATAAAGAAAAAAATGAAAGTTACAAATCACTTTATACATTTCTACCTCTCTCCTTGCCAAAGGGAAGCTAAAATTGGTTCCAGCCAATCAAGGAAGCAAATAAAAACAATCTTTGAATTTTTTTCATGGATCCTCTCAGGAGCCAGGGAATTCAGGCTATACACATTCTTATAGGAACCAAAAACCAAAGCCTATCCCACCTAAACCTCCAGGTTTGCCACAGACAGAAGTGAGCCACAGCCAACTCATTTAGCATACAAACTCTCTGAGTTGAATCATCAGTTAAGAAAAAGGTCCAGCATAATCGTAGGTTTTTTCCCCATTCCTAGGGAATATTCAATTCCTAGATTCAAGTCATTTATTAATGACTTGATATAGTTTTATCACTTACATGTAATCTCATCTGATTCTCATAACAATCCTGAGAAGGCAAGTACTGCAAGTATTAACTGAATACAGTAACTCATTCATAATTAATCCCTTATCCCTGATGTGACTGCAGACTTGAAAAAAATAATGGATAAATTCCTCTCCCAAAAAATAACTGAAGGCAAAAATGACACTGGGTGTGAAGATGCTTCAAATAAACCAAACATTTTTCCTTTCTTTCTTTCATTCTCTTTTTTTTCTTTTTGGCAAGGCAATTGGGATTAAGTGATTTGCCCCAGGTCACACAGTTAATAAGTGTAAAACATCTGAGGCCGAATTTGAACTCAGGCCCTCCTGACTCCAGGGCCAGTGCTCTATCCACTGCACCACCTAGCTGCTCCCAAACATTCTTTTAAGATTTGAAATAAAAAATGTTTATGCAAAATTATTGGCAACAAACACCAAAAATTACAAAAATGACATATATAATTAAAAAGAAAAAGAGTCATGAAATGTGACTGTAAGTGGAATTAGATCAGGATTTTAGGAAAAATAGGGATGTTAGGTTCATAAATACCAGTCACTACAATTTAAGTGATTCAAATTTATGTTTAACATAAATAAAATGCCCTCAAACAACATCACATTGCATTCTATCCATGTACTATCTCCCTTAGTGAGGAGAATACTATGTATCTCATTACCCAGTCTTTATCCTGTTGGTCAAATCCTTAAAAGGTTTAACTTTGTTTGGGTTCAGTCTTTGGCAAGCACTCTAGTTTATAAAACACCATGAAAACAAATATATAAAACATTGTTAGAGGAGAAAGCATTACCCTACATTACTAAGAAAAATAAACCAGAAGTATCTAAGAAAAATTTTCAAGCTTCTGCATGTTTTTTCCCTGTGAAGGAAAAAAAAAACTGAGAAATTAAGAAAAAGTAGCTTATCTGCTCTTACTGTAATTCATTAGTATTTTTCTTTGTCATTTAGAAAGGCAAGAATGTTAACAGTTCACATGTAAAGAGGAATATGTCTTCATATAAGCTGCTGTATATGGTTAACATAAGCCATAGAAGGCAAGGCAGATGGCTCCTCTTTTCCATAAAAATCATTCATTTTCCTTCTCTTCTACATTATAATTAACCATCTTGTATAAGCCATGCAATATTTCTACCAAGAATTCTTACAACTTGTCTATGAATTAAGAACTACGCTCTCCTGGTTTTCTCCTACTTTTCAGACTCCTCCTGGGTCAGTCTCCTTTGCTGGATCCTCATTCAGATTCCTCTATCTATCTATATCATAGGTGTCCTACAGGGTTCTATCCTGGGTCCTCCTCTCCTGCATCTATACTACTTCACTGGGTGATCAAATTAGCTCTACAGGGTTCTATCCCGGGTCCTCCTCTCCTGCATCTGTACTACTTCACTGGGTGATCAAATTAGCTCTACAGGGTTCTATCCTGGGTCTTCCTCTCCTGCATCTGTACTACTTCACTGGGTGATCACATTAGCTCCCAAGGATTTAATCACCATTTCTATACTGATTATTCTCAAAACTACCTGTCCTACCCTATACTCTTTGTTGACCACCAATCTCTCCATTTTCCATCAGCTATTTTGTTTTGACTGGGAGCATCACAGCCCCCACCTATACACACCAGGTACCCTCGGATTCCCTTTTCAGTTTCCTCTAGTATATTGTCTTAAGACTGTCTTTTTTCTTATTATTTTATTATTCTTATTCTATTTCTTATTTCTTATCCCCTGTGTCTAGCAAAGTGCTTGGCAATAACTTAATGTTTGTTGACTAAATAGAGATGTACCTCTCATTCCCAACTGCCTTTCAGAGATCTCAACCTGGATGTCCAGTACACATATTAAACTCAGTATGTCCAAAATGGAACTTATTATCTTTCCCCCTAAATTCTCCTATCCTCCCCACTCCCTACTTTCCCTATTACTGTTGAGGACGACCTCCCAGTCCCTCAGGCTCCCAAACCAGAAGTCATCCTGGATTCCACACTCCCTCTTCCCCCAGGGGGTGTCACCAATATCCAAGCTATTACCAAGCCTTGTCAATTTCAACTTTGCAACAAATCTCATCAAATAAGCTTCCTTCTCTCCTCTGACACTGCCACCACTCTAGTGCAGGTCCTTATCACTTCATGCCTGGACTACTCTAATAGCCAGCTGTGGGGAGGGAAGATCTGCTTGCCTCAAGTCTGCCCCCACTCCAATTGCCCGTTAAAGTGATTTTCCTTTTCCATGTTTGGTTTTGTTTCCTCCTTCCCTTTGTTCATTCAATCAGTTACAATCCTTCTATACAACCAGACTAACGTCCAATGTGAAAGTATTTGCAGATCCTATACTTGACTGCAAGCCGCCATGGGGGGAGGGTGAGGGAGGGAAGAAAATTTGAAACTCAAGGGATTGTGGAACTGAATCTTGTAAACTAAAAGTAAACAAGCAAATCAATAAAAAAAATTTTTTTTAAAGTAATTTTCCTAAAACACAGTCTGGATGTTGTCGCCCCCCTTCCTCCCACTCAATAAACGCCAGTGTCTCCCTATTGCCCCCAGGATCAGATACAAAATGCTCTGTCATTCAAAGTCTTTCACATTCTAGTCCTCTCCAGTAACCTTTCCAGTCTTCTTACATCTTGCTCCCTGACACACACTCTTTGATCCAATGACATTGGCTTCCCGGCTATTTCAAGAACAAGACACTCCAACTCTCCATTCCAGGTATTTTCTCTGACTGTCTCTCACGTCTGGAGTGCTCTCCCTTCTCCACTCCTCCTACTGATCTCCCTGGTTTCCTTTAAATCCCCATACTGGAAGCCTTCCCAAATCCCTCTTGATTTTAGTACCTTTCCTCTATCCTGTATATAGCTTGTTTGTACACAGTGATTTGCTTCTCTCCCCCATTAGATTGTAAGTTCCTTGGGGACATGGACTGTCCTTTGTCTCTTATTGTATCCCCAGCACTTAGCACAGTTCCTGGAATATAGAGGGTGCTTAATAAATGCTTATTAATGGACTGAAAATACTAAAAGATCTTTAAGAGTCTAATAGGCAAAAAAGCAAATAAAAATAGGTGTTTTTGTAGATTTCAAGAAAAAAAGAATCACAAAATTTTAGAACTTAAGAAGTTCTCAAGGGGTGGCTAGGTGGTACAGTGAATAGAGCACTGGCTATGGATACAGAAGCGCAAATCTGGCCTCACACACTTAACACTTTCTAGCCCTGTGACATTGGGCAAGTCACTTAACCCCAATTGCCCTGCCTCTCCCCCTCCAAAAAAGCAGCAAAAAAAAAAAAAAGTCCTCAAGAATTCTGTTTTACCAATGTGGTAACTGAGTTTCTCACCCAAGGTCACACAAAATCAAAAGTGGAATCCCAGTTTATACTTTTAATCCAGTGGTCTACAATGCAACATTTTTTTGCTAGTGTACCAAAAAGTTACTGCATTCATTTTTTTAATGTGCTGGGGGTTGCAATTTTCCAACAATTCTCCCTTTAATTTTCACATCCTCTACACTTAAAATTGCTTGACAAAAGCAATTTTCTGTGGTGTCTTTGAAAGAATCAATACTTATTAGAAGCTAAAAAGTTGTTATTTTATTGCATGCTGTCTTCTGGAGAAAATTTAAAACTTAGGAAAGTGAGTGTTTAAAACTAAAAATAAACTTATTTTTTTCTCTTTTTTTGAATTAAAACTTTTATTTATTTTAGTTTACATCATTCATTTCCATGAAATTTTGAGTTACAAATTTTCTCCCCATCTTTCCCCTACCCACTGCCCCAAAACAGCCATCCCATTGTATAACTCCTCCCCCAATCTACTCTCTCCTACGTCCTCCCCCTTCACCCCTCTGACTTTCCAGTAGGGCAGGATGGATCTTCCTACCACAGTGCCTGTGTATCTTAAGTTCCAGTTGGATGTAAATAAACTTATTTTTTAAAAGTTGTTATTTTAGTCCTTTGCCAAGTAAACAGATAATTATTTTGTTTTTAAATTTCTTTACTTGATGAATACTTTTCAAAGTGCCTATGGTTTCTCTCCTACTTTACTAACATGGGGAGAGGGAAGTTATGAATGTAAAAGTGCATATACTGTGAGATTTTTTTTCAATGTGAATTAATTTGGCTAAACTTTTTGGGTTTTTTTCTCTTTTTATCATTTACTTTTTAAATAAAAGACAGCTCTCCATGGAATAGGGATAGACACATAAAAACAAAAGTTATCAGTTTTATTTTTTAAATGCCTATTGCTTTGGTAACTAGGGGTTTAGAGTAAGTCAATATATAATATTGAAATACTACAGGCCTTCCTTTACTACGAAAGAGTCTCAGTCAAATCATGATAATATTGAGAATATCCAATTGCTGAGGTAAATTAGTTTACCTTTGATCCAAATGTCCATTTCTTTGTACTACAGAGGTCACCAGAACTAACCAGTACTCCAGTTAGCAGGAACTAACTGGATTCCCAAAAAAGAAAATCTTTCCTAATCCTTGGAAGATCTCCAGCAAAAATAAAAATGTACAAACACCACCCCAAGTTATCTTAGCTTTTTTTTTTTAAGTTCACTAGACTTCACAATGGATGTTTTGCACAAAAGATTTCTCGCATTATTAAAAAATATATTCAACTTCCTCAAGTGTCCTGGTGGTCTTCAAGATATTTTGCTGGAAAATATGCTGAAAGTAATATGGATGAAGATGTTGGCAATTCTTTGTCCTCTACTGTAACAAAGAAGAAAGGGCTTAATTTAAAGTCACAAATTAACCAAGACAGGCATGCATACCTCTCTGGAATGCAAAAAATAAATAGTGCTCCTAATCACATACCCCTCCCTCCAACAGTCAACCATTCTTCCTTCCAACAAATAATGCTTTTATACAAATTAAATCTGAACAAATAAACCATTTTGATCAGAGCACCACAAAGTTTCCAAGACATCAAAGAATATTCTAAATACATACAATGGCATTCTAAATAGACACCCTTGGATGTAAAAAAAAAACAAAACCACCCTCCCAAAATATCTGACACCTTTACATGTAAACATTTGTCCAAGTTTCCCTCTAGGTATCTCTCTATAAAAGAGGCTGATGAGGAACCAGAGGATTTAGAGCTGAAGGGAGATTTAGAGATTAATACAAGCCTCTCATTTTCCAGATGAAGAAACTAAGGCCCCAAGAAATGAAGTGATTTCACCAAGATCACACAGATAATAAAGCAGCAGAGGAGGGATTCAATTACTGTTCCAATTCTAAATCCAGTGCTTTTCCATTACACCACACATACTATGATCTATTATTTTGGAATCCTTCAGGCCTAGTTAACAAGTACCAGCATTTTATTGTTCTAAAAGCAAACAATATTTTAAGAAGAAACACCTTGAGTGTTCCAAGATCTGGTCTCACAAGCTGTAAATAGCTACAACACTAGAACTTGTGCAGTCTTTAGGTCTCCAGGATAAGCGTGACACTGAGCCCTGCTGAACCTGTTGCCCAGTTTGCTTTGGGTATGCCTTGGAAGGACCTTTCCTTTTCCTCCTTAACTGTTGTTCAGTCATGTCCAACTCTTTGTGACCCCATATGGGGTTATCCTGGCCAGGATGCTGGACTGGTTTGACATTTCCTTCTTTAGCTCATTTTAGAGATGAGGAAACTGAGGCAAACAAGGTTCAGTGACTTGCCCAGGATCCCACAGCTAAGAATTGTCTGAGTTCTCTGGTTAGTTTTCTGGTTTTCCTGACCCTAGGTCCAGTGCTCTATCCACTACCCCAGCTTGTTGCCCTTTCTTCTTGACTCTACCACATTTAAGCATCCCAAGCTTCCTTAAAAGTCCCAGATAAAAACTCAGCCTTGTGCAGGAAGCCCTTCTGAACCCCCCTTATTTCTTGTGCCTTTCCTCTGTTGATTATCTCCAGTCTATCCTATATACAGTTTGTCTGCATATTCTTTGTTTGTGTGTTGTCTTCCCCACTACATTGTGAGGAACTTTTTTTTGGCTTTTCTTTGTATTCCCAGTGCTTAACATAAGAACCTGGCACATAGTAGGCACTTAAAAACTGTTTATTAAGTAGTTGGAGGTTTTTCACTCCATTTGAAACAAAAGCTAGTAGTAACTATTAAGTAAGGAATCTTTCATTATTATTCATTCTACACCTGGCTATTTTTTTTTTTTAACGTGGAAATGTTTTACTTGACTATGCATATTTGTTATAAAGATTTTTCTCTCCTTTTTTTCTCTTTTTAAATTTGATTTGTTCGTTCATTTTTAGTTTACAAGATACAGTTCCACAATTCCTTGAATTTCAAATTTTCACCCCTTCTTCCCCTTCCCCCTCCTGGGTGGCATGCAATCAAGTACAGGATCTGCAAATACTTTCACATCAGACATTAGTCAGGTTGTAAAGAAGGGTTGTAACAAATGGAACGAACAATGGGAAAGAGGAAACAAAACCAAACAAGAAAAAGAAAGAGAGCAGGTAGTTTGCTTCAGTCTACATTTAAACTCTGTTCTTTCTAGATCTTTCTCTGAATGTAGACATCTCCTTCCACCCTGAGTCTTTTAGAGTTGTCTTATAACCTTGTGTTGCTGAGAAGAGTCCAGTTTATCAAAGTTGGTCGTCACACATACGTTGTATCTGCCATTGTGTACAAATTTCTCCTGGTTCTGCTCTTCTCACTCAGCATCAGTCCATATAAGTGTCTCCATACACCTGGCTATTTTAAATAGCAGGATATTCAGAGTCTTTCTTCTCTTTCTACTTTGCTTACCTTATGATTTAATTATTTGAGTTAGAACTTAATTTATTACATGCCTTCATTTCTTCCAAAGAATCTAATTTGTACTCTTAACTAGAAGGTCCTCTATAATCCCATCAGTATGAATAACCCCAAGGAGGGGAGAGGTTTTAATTAACAGTAAGTTTGTGAAAAGATAACTTCTCTCCTTCCCTTCCATTCTTTGTGGACTTTTTTTTTTTTAGTTTTCTTCATATGTTTATTTTAACATTACAAATATTTAGATTACTCCCACTTCATGAAAGGTATTTTATAAAAAGAGTTAAGTAAAATTAATAATACATTGATTTCATTTGAAGGTGCACGTGTCAATTCACATCTACAGCATCCCCTATTTTTAAAAAATAACAAACATCTATTTTCTCTCCCTCACTCATTAGGGGCTTGGGAAGAAAAGAAAAACAAAATTTTCATTTGGTCTAGAAATCCCAATGTGTAAACTTCAGCAAGTCCTCTGTAATTTATAACATCTTTGTGCAAACCAAGAGGCTGGGTTATTGGTCCACAGTCACACATCTAGTACAAATACATGTCAGAGGAAACACTTGAACCCAGGTCCTCTTGATGCCAAGGGCAGTTTTCCATTATTCACTATGACACACCACTACCTTTGTAAAAGATGAATGGCAAAAAAATTTGCCCAAATATTCTACAATAGAATGGAGGGCCTTAAAAAAAATAAACTGTTTTAGGAGACAGTTTCAAAAGAAGTCACATTTGTTTCAATGGGAATGAGAATGAAGTTACCATTTTTCCATTCAATTGTTATATTCACAGGTATGCATCTACCAAGCCCAGGAAAATTAGAATTCACAAAACATGTGTCATGTTACTTACATTTTACCAGTCTGGTCTCCTGTAAACGTGAAGATAATTTAGTTAAGTTTTCTTTCTGTCTTCTCATAGTCTCTCTACTTTAGAATTTCGAGTTCCCATATGTGCAAAAATATTTATTGCAGCTCTCTTTGTGGTTGCAAAAAACTGGAAATATAGGGGATGCCCATCAATTGGGGAATGGCTGAACAAGCTATGGTATATGAATGTAATGGAATACTATTGTGCTATAAGAAATGGG
>JAQQSV010019932.1:0-11087 GCA_028646515.1 Pseudochirops corinnae | reverse complement strand
GAACTGGACCATTCAATATAGGACTGACTTCATCCCTGTCACATATCCTCTGGCTTCACAGGTTCTCTGAGCCCCAGGTGACTCATTCATTTAATGAAGGGACTGGACAAGGTATATGGCTTCCAAGGTCACTCTCTGCTCACACATTCTTTGACTCTCTACTGATTTCAATCACTGGTACACACTAGATACTTGCATGTATATGGGGCCCTGGTGGGTCATAAATGACACCAAAGTGGAAATCTTATATTTCCAGTGTCTCCAGAGAGGTTAACAACAACAAAATAAAAGGAATGAAAAAAGACAATGTAAAATATTTCAACATATCATAAAGTATAGAAAAGAAGATTCAAAAGCTCATTGAAAAATATAATCCCTTCAAAATTATAATGCAGCAAATAAAAGCTGATAACTTTATGAAAAATCAAGGTATTATAAAACATATCCAAAAGAATTGAAGAAGACAATTTGAAATATCTCATTAGATAAAACAATTGACCTGGAAAATAGATCCAGGAGAAACCTGAAAGTCATGAAAAAAAAAAAAAAGAGCCTAGACATCACCTTTCATGAAATTATCAAGGAAAACAGCCCTTATTCCCTAGAAAATGAGAGTAAAATATAAGTGGAAAGAATCCACCAATCACCTCTTGAAAAAGATCCAAAAATCAAAATGGCATGGAATATTATAGCCAAATTCCAGAGTTCTCAAGTCAAGGAGAAAATGTTATATGCATGCAGAGAGAAACAATCCAATTATTATGGAGCCACAGTCACAATAATATAAGATATAGCAATTTCTATATTAAGGAATCAGAAGAGTTGGAATATGATATTCCAGAGGGCAAAGGAGCTAGGATTATAACTAAGCAGCAAAATTTAGCATAATCCATCTGGTGGGGGGGGGTGGAATCAACATTCAATGAAATAGCAGACTTTCAAGCTTTCTTGATGAAAAGATCAGAGCTGAATAGAAAATTTGACCTTCAAACACAAGATTCAAGAAAATCGTAAAAAGTTAAAGAGGAAGGGGAAATCATATGTAACTTAATAGGGTTCAAGTGTTTACATTCATACGTGGGAAGATAGTACTTGTAACTTATAAGTACCTTTTCATTATTACAGCAGTTAAAGGTGTCCAAAGTTATAAATTTAATAAGAAATTCTGAATGTCATAATTTAATTGTGCATAGCTAGTCACATATAAGCCACATAAAATCACTTGCTTTCTCAATGAAAGAGGATGGGGATGAAGGAATGGAGAAAATTTGGGAATTAAAGTTTTTAAAATGAATTTTACCAAGTGTTTTTACATGTAACTTGTAAAAAAAATATTAAAAAATATAATGATGGTGTTAATCACAATGCTGAATTTAAAAAAAAAATCTAGTTGAGGACACAGAACAATTAAAAATGTATCAAAATGTTGACTGGGCTGATTGGAAAAAAGAATGATGATCAAACAATTTCACTCTCCCCCTTCATGAAGGTGGGAGGTGCATAGTGTTACACATTGCACATCTTTTTGAACTTTTTCACTATATCAATGTTTTTCTGATTTTTTCTTCTCTAAAAATATTCCTTGTCATATGGAATTGCTCACTGGGAGGGAAAGGGGGAAGGATACTTAGTATACCTACTGTGATATAATGAACAGAAAAGTATACATATACATATATAATATGTGCTATATTTGTATGTATATGTGTGTATACATACACATAAACATATCCATACACATATTCATACACATACACATACACAGATACAATATTGCTTGGAGTACATTGGGTGATGGTAATTGACTAGAGAGGATGCACAGCTGCCCAATCTTCACATTGCTTTTTCCTCTGACAAGTTTAATGGTCTTTAAAATGGAAAGTAAGAGCTAAAAACGGCTAAAAGGTTGATCCATTTCTAAGATTATTAAGGAGATTAATGATATAGAGAGAACATCTAGAAACCCTTGATGTATTCAAATCACCTGGCTCAGAAGAATCACATACTAAGGTACAGAAAGGATTAAGAGATGTGATTGAGAAAAAAAGTCATCATGCGTTGTGTTTAAAAAGCTATGGACAAAAAAAAAAGCTATGGTCAGAGAAGAGTGGTTAGACAACGAAGACTATGAAGTAATTATGTAATATTAAGTTGTACTCCTTGTGAATACTAGACACTGAGTTGGAGGCTGTGTATACAAACAAAGATAGAAGTCAAGTAGCCCTTTGCCTTCAAGGAAATTAAAATCTAATGAAAGAGACAATTCACACATCTAAAAGGATATATAAAATGTCTAGAAAATGAATGTGAGCTAATTCAGGATGGCAGCACCTACATGGTGTGGGAAATGAGTAAAGCTTCAGAGAGGGAGATGCTTGTCATCTTATCTTCAATTGGAAAGAGAACAGAATCTTCAACACGTAGGACTCACTGGAGGGCTTTACCAGAGGCTAGATGACAAATACTTGGCATTTCGTAGTAGTAATATTATTCATGTATACTAATAAGAACTACCATGAATGTCACGATTGAAGTTTTACAAAACATTTGGCAAATATGATATTATCCTCACAACAATCATTTGAAGTAGATAATACTATTATTCTCATTTTACTGATGAAGAGACAGAGGTAGTGTTTTCATTACTTACCCAGGGGCACCTAATTAGTGTCTCAGGGAAGATTTGAATTCTTATCTTCCTGACTCCAGGCCCAGTACTCTATTTACTGTCACTGGGCTGTCTAATGTATGGTTTGGATTAGATGGCCTCTGAGTCATGTGTTATTCTGTGAAAGTATTTGAAAGTCAGGCTGTCAGAGATTATCATACTATATCCTATAGAGATAATACAAGATTTACCGATTTACCTGCATTTTCTGTTTGCTTTTTTTTTTTTTAAGAATATGACTAGGTAGAATAAAATGTATCACTAAAGGCTGTCCTACAGAATCCATATTTTGACAATATGTTAAATGAGAGTTCTGACAAATTGAGATAATACATACACACACACACACCCATACACACACAGTTTTTAGAGAGATATAAAGACAAAAAGAAGAATGATTCAATCAACAATTACTCATTAAACTTCAAATATACGTTAGGTACTATGCTAGGTTCTAAGGATACATGTACAATGAACTAGACAATCTCTCCTCACAAGGAGCTTACATTCAAAAAGAGTAGACCACAAGTATGTGTGTTTGTCTATACACACGTGTCTAAGTACACATCTGTGTATATATGTATTTATACACGTGCCTATATACATATCTATACATATCAATAGTATATGTGGCAATTATATTTATATATGGATTAATATATCTGTGTGTATGATTATGTATACATATGCATTCATACACACAAAGCATATATAAATACTTTTGGATATATATAAATACAAATAAAATGAATAACTGCATATGTTTGTATTTATAAACACAGTACTTAATAATAAGTAACTATGGTTTAGATAGTGCTTTAAAATTTTCAAATCTTTTTAATTATATTATCTCAAGATAGTTGAAAGACAAATCATTAATAGCAACTCTTAAAAGAAAATAAAATAGATAATTGAAAACTCTACAAAGCTACTGATAACATAGATTCAGTGTTCAAATATGCAGAAAGCCACCCTATATGTATATTACATGTCAATGACCTCTTAAGTAGTCCCTGTATTATTTGACTCAACAGTTTGCAAAATATAGGAATTTTGTAATAAAGGCATGATGTGAATTTTATCAGTGAGGAAACTGAAGCAGTCTTTCTTTTTCTGAATAATACTTTTAGGAAAAATACCAAAAGATAGAAATCGAAACTCATCCTCTTTTTGGTGACACTGCACTACTCTCCATATCCATAATCTTAATCCATCAAAGCAAGTTGAAATTATCTTCACTTTAAATATGTAACACATTGTAAAAAGATTCCACTTTTTGAAAGAGATATTTATAGAATGTGATATATGTATATATGATATATGTATGCATTCATATTTTCCTACCATATACAGATAAATAGATCTATATGGATAGATATAAATATTTCAATTCAGCAAGCTTTTATGATATGCCTACTATGAGGTAGCGCTAAGATAAGCACTGAGGGTTCAGATAGAAAAAAAATAAAAACAGTACCTCTACTGAAAAGACTATATTCTAATAGGGAAAAAATACATGGATAATAAAAGAGAACATATAGTGAATTCTTTTTTTTTTTTTTTTGTACAAGGAATTCTTAGATTAGCAGTTCTCAACCTGTGGATTATGTTGAATATTTAACAATGAAAATGTATCTTGCATATTAGATATTTACATTACAATTCATAACAGTAGCAAAATTGCAGTTATTAAGTAGCAACAAAAATAATTTTATGATTGGAGTCACCACAACATGAGGAACTGTATCAAAGGGTTGCAGCATTAGGAAGGTTCAGAACCACTGTCTTAGATAATTTATTTTTATTTTTTTATTTTTTGCCATTGTAGCATTGCTTCTTCTTCATAACTTACACTCTTAGAGAATTTTCCTGGGCAATGAGGTTCCATGACTTGCCTGTGACAACAATATAACTATGTATATAACTATATATATAACAATATATATATAATACATATACATATATATACATATACATATATATATATAAAACTATATCCATCCATCCATCCATCCATCTATCAATCTATCTATCTATCTATCTATCTATCTATCTATCTATCTATCTAAACATACACACAGTTTGAACCTAAGTCTGTTCAAATTTGAGTTTAGATCTCTATAGACCATATATTAAAATACAGATATTTTTTTTTTACATATTTTGGGGGTGGATGGCAGAAGCATTAAAGTTTCAGGAATCTGGATAGGCGTCATTTTGGAGGAGGGATTTTAGCTTGGCCTTGGTTTTAGATATGTATTTCAACAGGTGATGGTGAGGAGAGAGAGCATTCCATGCAAATGGGATAGTTTGTGAGAAAATAAAGAGACTTGAGAAGGAAAGCTATGTTCAGGGAAGAGCTAATGGGGCAGTTTGACTAGAATGTTGAAAGATTGAGGGAAGTAACTTTTCCAAAAGTTGTAAAGCACAAATAGATACCAAAGATTGCTATCAATGTTATTCTGCCTTTAATGATAAAGAGAATGATACCATTCTGAGACACTGTAGCCCTGATTCACAAATTGTTATCCCCATTATTTGAAGAAATAAGAATTGAAATCATTTCCATGAAAATGCAATGTATTGCTAATCACTGGGTCATTAACCTAAAAAATGTCAGTATGTTCTCCCCATCAAATGCTGTGCAATGACTTGGAGGGAATTGTTAAGAGAGCATTTCCCATAGATGAACATATTAATGCTTTATTTGGTTCTAAATGGACTGAGAAGGAAGAATTTAGGTAAAAGTCAATGTACATTAAGGAAGAAAGGCAGCCCTAAAAAGAAGATTGGTATTGGATAAGGGGAACTGGGTGAGAGGAGATGTAGCCTGCTCAGTTAATCTTCTGAAATTTCTTGCATCCTATCTTGGATTGATTTGGGAGTTATGTTCTTGATTCCTTATTCCCAGCAAGGGACCCACAGACTGGTGGAACATTTTGACAAAGTAGGAAGTAATAGATATTTTTCTGCTGGGATTGGAAGGAGCTAAGACTAGCTAGAAATGTGGACATATTCTTTCATTTGGATAAATGCATTTTTTTTTCCTCAAACTTTGAATCTTAGGATAGGAAAATTTGGCATTTACTTTCAGGGACACAGTGAGAGATGTAAATAGGATGCAACTACAAGAGTCTTTGTTCAGGGTATCAGCAGTGAAAACAGATGTGTTTCCTTCTCTCTGTGTTTCTCTAGTTCATTATCATGAATTTCCTAACCTAATCCTGTTCCCTTCCCTAGGGTAGCCACTGTCACTATACCAAACTGTTCTTTTGACCTCCTAACTTCACAAAGCAATTCTACTCCTGGAATCAGAGTTCCTTGTTTTAGCTTGATCTAGTCACAAGAAAATGAAAAATAAAAGAAAACAAATATGGTTCTGTCTGTACTCAGAGTTTATCAGTTCTCTCTCTCTGGAGGTTGTAGCATTTTTTTCTTCCAGACTCTCTTGGACTTGGGGTTTACTGTACGGATTAGAGTAGCTAAATTTTTCACGGTTTGATTGTTGATGACAATATTGATGTTACTGTGTGCAATGTTTTCCTAATTTGGCTGAGTTCACTCTTTTTCAGTTCATATAATTCTTCTCAGGTTTTTCTGAGACTTTTCCTTTGATTGTTTCTTACAGCACAATAGTTTTCCACTATAACGATTTACTCAAATTGTTCAGTCATTCTCCAGTTGATTGACATCCCCTCAGTTTCATTTGCTTTTAACCATTACAAAAAGTGCTATGATAAATATATTTGTATATATGGGTCCTTTACTTTTTCTTTGATCTTATTGGGGAATAGGACTAGTAATGGTATTACTGGATCAAAGTGTATGCAAAGTTTGATATCCTTTTGGTGATAGTTCCAAATTGTTCCCCAAAATGGTTGGATCAGTTCACAATTCCACCAATGGTGCATTAGTGTGCCTTTTCTTTTTTCTGCATTCCCTCAAGCATTTGGGATTTTCCTTTTCTAACATGTTAGCCTAGGTAAATGGTTTGAGAATGTATATGAGAGTTGTTGTTTGAGAAATATAACCAATATCAAAGGAACTTGCTGTGCCCCCCTCTCCACAAGTTGCCTGGTTTCCTTCTAATTTTGGCTACATTGGATTTTTTGGTACAAAAATTTTTTTTTTAATTTTATGTTGTAAAATTATTCATTTTACTTCTGTGATGCTATTTCTTCTGTCTCTTATTTGGACATGAACTCTCCTCTTATTTATAGATCTGACATGCATTTTTCACATAATTTGCTTATAGAACACATTGTTGAAACTCCCCCCACTTTTTTTCTTAGAATCTCATAATAAAATAGTTTCTTGTCTCATGTACATTTGGGTTTCATTATGTCCCTACTTAGTACTAGAATTAGAAGTCAATGAAATCAATTCAATGCACGTGTCCATCATATCTGTTGTCTAGTATGGTGTTGGAAAGTCATAAGAATGATTGATCTTTTTTTATTCCAAAACTTATGGCTTTCAGTAAGGCAATGGTTCAGGACACTTCTTGTTTTCATGCACAATGCTGCCAAGCATAGAGTTAAGTTTACTATCAATTTCTCTGACCTGAACTCTGTGTACCTTTTTCTCCTGAAGCTTCATCCACAGCACTCTCTCCCAGCTAAAATGTTATGTTGGGGGAAAAAAATGATCAGTAAATAAACATGAAGTAGAAAATACTAACATGATTTATATGTCAACCCAAACGCTACCCCACAAACACCACTCCTAAATCATATGCAAGATGCAGTTATGCATCCTCTGATTGAAGGCTAGCAATGAAGATGGGCTAGATGTCTCTTGAGGAAAACCATTGCATATTTGGACAGCTCAAAGTGGTGAGAAAGTTAGTGTTATTGTTTTATTTATATTCACACAAAACTAATTTTACATTTGTTAATTTTCAACCATTGTTCCTATTATTGGATTTTGGAGACAAATAGAATGAATCTGATTCCTATTGCATAGGAGACCCGAAATTCTGCTATGTTCCCCCAAAACTTTCCTTTTTTGGGCTATACATCTACAATTCCTTCCATTGATCCTCAAATAACAAGACACTCTGGTAATCCTACAGGTTCACAAAGTCATTCATAAACTCTGATGGCCAGAATTAAATACTAACAATAAATGTTTATTAAGTGACTAATTGACACAAAAGATATTGGAGAAAAAAAGAAGAGAAAGAAGAAGAAAATATTTTTTTTGAAGGAATTGAGTATTGAGTAACCAGTACTTTAAATGTAGACTAGCTAGAACAGAATATGCAGGGGTGCCATTCCCCTATTTGTGGAACACATAGCTCCCCTAATGTAGCCCTAGCTCATAGCTGACTGTGTGAGAGACACATGATAGTATTAACTTATATTGACAGTTTAGTCCATTAAAATCCCAAATCAATATCAGAAAACAACTTCCTTACTCTATTTCACCACTCACCTCCACTACCATATTCTTACAGATAACTTTTTGAACTCAAGGATATGATTTAATTTTTAGTCCTATCATTTTTTATCTTCAATCACAAAGCCTTCCTACTCTGTAGGAAAACTTCCCACTCAAATGTTACTACATTATATACATCTCCTAATTTTGTGTCCTCTGAAAATTTGTTGGAAAATTATTTATTTCTTTATTCATTTAAGTGATTAAAAAATAAATAATTTTAAAAGCTAAATAATAAATAATAAGCACAAAACTAATTTAAAATGCTTGGAAGAGTCCTCTGAAGATCTGGAGGCTCATTAATGGCTACTCCATGAACCTGGATCCTCAATGAATTTTAAATTTATTTAATTGCACTCTCATATATTACATATTTTCCTATCTTTCTCCCAAAACTTATATAAGGAGTTCTGTCAGATATTGCCAAAATTTAAGTAAACTACCTCTATAGCATTTCATGAATTTCACAGTAAAGGAAATATGATTAGCCTGGTATGACCTATGATGACACTTCACAGTTTTCTTTGTTTGCTATCTTTAAGCTTTTATTTTTTCTCTCTATAAATTTGCCTGGAACTGATGTCAAGCATATTGACCTATAATTAGCAGATTTTATTATATTGCCTTCAAAACAAGCAACACTTTTTTTTTATTAAATCCAGAACATTCCCACATTTGTAGACCTACTTTAAAAAAAAAATCTTTACTAAACTACAAAATTATTTAAAGACCAGTAACAATCTCTCAGAAATCTTATCTGCTGAATTATTCAGCTACCTAGGATGCAATTCAGCTATGCCAGGAGTCTTGAATTCATCAAGGCCAGGTAAAGCCTCATTACCAAAATATCCTTTTTATTAGATATCAGCTCCCTATTAATGATATAATATTTTTTTGAGTCCAAAAGTCATTCTCCTTTGCAAAGAAAAGTGAAATAAGAGAGGAGCCTTTATCTGGTTAGGGAACATTGTCCCTTTTGCCCTGAGGAGATGATTTGTCTCCAAATCCCATTCCCATTTTTTGTCTATAAACTTTCACCTAATGTAGCTCAAAGACAGCTACAGACAACAAGCAAAACTTTTCTGACAGGCTTTCTAAGACAGCCTCAGTTCATTTTGAGAATCTAGTACTATGGGCTGGCACTGTTCTTACATGACCATGGTACACTTTTGTATTCTTTCTCTTTTACCTGTCTTCTCTTTGCTGAGCCTGTCTCTGAAAAAATCTAAGTTGACTAGTGAGTTCTCTATAATCAGAATCAGTCTTTGTGAAGAACTACTGCTATTGTTCTTCTTGTTGTTTTTTTTTTTCTCTTTCTGTTTTTGGAATATGATTTTTGATAGCTTCTCACCCTTTACAGGCTGCTCACCTCTGCACATAGATCACAAATACCCAGCCAGAGTACTGATACATTCCCATTCCTTACATTCCAACAGTTTTCAGAGCTCCATGGTCAGTTTAACAAGGGTTGGCTACATTTCCACCTCACCAATAAGTTCTGTCCCCTTAGCAAGAATGAGTTGAAAATAAAATTTACCCTTGTTGTTTTCTTTTTCCCTGTGAAGGATTAATTCTGCTTTAAGTCAAATCAAAAAGTAATTGGATACCCTGTGTTTGGCAGAAATTTCTTATCAATATACGGATAATTTAAATCCTCCGCCCAGCACCTGTTACATTGTAACTAAACTCTTCAGCTATTTTCTAAACACAAATACACACACATGTATATTTATGTCTTTGCATATATGCATGCCTATAAACACATATATGTACCATATATGTACGTGCATATATATGTGTACACATGTATTACAATCACTGAATGAGGATTTAACAGATAAGTGTATGCATATGTTTGTATAAGCATATGCATTTGTGTACATATATTTGAATATATATATATATATATATATATATATATATATATGCACCTATATGTGTAGGCATATATTTTGTGTACACACATTTTCATATATACATACATGTATTTGCATATACATTTATATATGTCCATACATACATGTAGATTTTGTTTATTTTTCTTCTGTTTATTTTCATCTATTTCCTTACCATGATGTTTTCCTCCCTTTTTGCTTGGAGTTATTCACATGAATATATCATCTCAGTAGAAACGGTGTTCTACTTCAAACCCCCCTTTTTCATGCTGTTTATTTGAATCTACTATGCCTATTGGGTGTCATATGTGACTTGTGGATTTCTTTTTTTGTTTTTCAATAAATTAATTTATTTATTTTCTTGTTTATGTCAATCATTTCCACAAGATTTTGAGTTACATATTTTCTCCCCATCTTTCCCCTACCCAACATTTCAAGATAACCATCCCACTGTATAACTGCTCCCCCAATCTGCTCTCTCCTATGTCCTCCCCCTCGCCCCTCTGACTTTCCAGTAGGGCAGGATGGAGATTCCTACCCCAGTGCCTGTATATCTTAATTCCCAGTTGGATGTAGTTAATTATATGTGTGTGTGTGTGTATATGTATACACACATTAACATTTCATTATAAAACTTTTAATTCTAGATTATTTCCCTTTCTTTCTCATCTCCTACCCCCACTGGAAGGACAAGCAATTAAATACAGGCTGTACAGGTATAATTATGCAGAACATCTCCACAGTGTCCATATTGTGAGAGACTGATTATATGAGCCTCGTTCCTATCTGCCCCCCCCCGTTCTATTCTCTACCCTGTCTCTGCCTCTTTACAAAAGTGTGCACTTCCAGCAACCCTCCCTCCTACCCTGCCCTCATCTCTATCATCCCATCTCTCCTCTCCATCCCCCCCATACTATCCTATGTGGCAAGATGCCCAGTTTAGAGTTTATGTCATTCCTTCCCTAAGCCAAATTCAATGAAAGTAAGGTTGACCCTTTCCCTTTTACCTTCCTCTTCTGCCCCTTCATTGTAACAATTATCCCATGCCTCTTCTATATGAAATCATTACTCTCATTCTATCT
>JAQQSV010019931.1:0-11087 GCA_028646515.1 Pseudochirops corinnae | reverse complement strand
AACTTTTTACCCTGATATATAAAATGTGAAGTTCAGAGTTGAAACAAATATATGAGATAGCTATAGATACATAGAAGTGTACGTGCATGCGTATGTATATATATATATATATAATCATATCATCTGCAAAGAATGATAACTTTGTTTCTACTTCATTTGTTCTAATTCCTTCAATTTCTTTTTCTTCACATATTGCTAAAACTAACATTTCTAATAACACAATGAATAACAATGGTGACAATGGACATTCTTGTTTCACCCTTGATCTTATTGAAAATGCTTCTAGCTTAGACTCATTGCATATAATGCTTGCTGATGGTTTTTAGATACATACTGCTTATCATTTTAAGGAAGACTCCATTTATTCCCATGTTCTCTAGTGTTTTTGATAGGAATGGGCATGATATTTTGTCAAAAGTATTGTCTGCGTCTATTGAGATAATCATATGATTTCTTTTAGCTTTGTTTTCAATATAGTCAATTGTGCTGATAGTTTTCTTAATATTAAACCAGTCTTGCATTCCTGGTATGAATTCTACCTGCTCATAGTGTATTGTACTCAAGGTAAGTTGCTGTATTCTTCTGGCTAATATTTTATTTAAAATTTTTGCATCTACATTCATTAGAGAAATTGGTCTATAATTTTCTTTATGTGTTTTAGCTCTTCCCAGTTTAGGTATTGGTACCACATTTGTATCATAAAAAGAATCAAATAGGATTCCATCTTTGTCTATATTGACAAATAATCTTTATAGTATTGTAAATAACTTTTCTTTATATGTTTTATAGAACTCACTTGTAAATACATCTGGCTCTGGGGATTTTTTCCTAGGAAGTTCAGGGATAACTTCTTCAATTTCTTTTTTCTGAAATGGGATTAAGTACTTTATTTCTTCTCTGTTAATCTGGGCAACTTATATTTTTGTAACTATTCATCCATTTCTCTAAGATAGTTAAGTTTATTGGCATAGAGTTGGGCCAAATAATTCCTAATTATTGTTTCAATTTCCTCTTCATTATTGATGAATGAACCTTTTTCATATTTGGTACTGGTAATTTGATCTTTCTTTTTTTAATCAAACTTACGGAAGGTTTATCTATCTTAATTCACCCCGCCCCCCCCAAAAAAAAACAGCTCTTAATTTTATTTATTATTTCAATAGTTTCTTTTTAATTTCAATTTCATTAATCTCTCTTTTGTTTTTTAGTATTTCTAATTTGGTATTTAGTTTTTTATTTTTTACACTTGTTTAGCTGCATGTCCAATTTTTTGATCTCCTCTATTTTATTCATATAAGGATTGAGAGATATAAAACTTCCTCTAAGAACTGCTTTCGTTGCATCCCATAAGTTTTGGTATGTTGCCTCATTATTGTCATTCTCTTGGATGAATTTGATTGTTTCTATGATTTGTTGTTTGACCCATTCATTCTTTAGGATTATGTTATTTGGTTTTCAAATAATTTTAGTTTATCTTTCAATGGCCCTTTATTGCATATATATTTATTGTGTCATGATCTGAAAAGGATGCATTAATATTTCAGCATTTCATCACTAAATTGTGAGGCTTTTATGTCTAGTATATGGTCAGTTTTTTCTTTCAGTGACAAGTACTGCTGAGAAAAAGGTATATTACATTCTTTCCCCATTCAGCTTTATTCAGAGATCTACCATATCAAACTTTTTAAAAATTATATTTACCTCCTTAATTTATTTTTATTTTATGTCCAGCTCTGAGAGGGGGAGTTTAAGATCCCCTACTAGTATTATTTGGTCTCTATTTTTTTTTTTTCTGTAACTCCTTTAACTTCTCGAAGAATTTGGATGCTATACCATTTGGTGCATATATATTTAGGAATGATAATCCTTCATTATCTCTGGTGTCTTCTAGCAGGATATAGTCTCCTTCCCTATCTCTTTTAATTAAATCTATGTTTGAATTTGCTTTGTCTGAGATCAGGATTGCTACCCTCCTCCTTTTTTTTTTTTACTTCAACTGAAGCATAATGTATTCTGTTTCAGTCTTTTACCTTTACTCTATGTGTATCCCTCTGTTTTGAATGTGTAAACAACATCCTGTAGGATTATGGTTTTTAATCCATTTTGCTATCCATTTCCATTTTTATGAGGCAGTTCATCCCATTCATGTTCACAGTTATGAGTGTTATATATGTCTTTATCTCCATCCTATTCCCACCCCCACCTCCACTTATACTTTTCTTCCACCCTTCTTCCTTTCCCTCCTCTTGAGTTTTGCTTTTGGCCACCACTTCCCTCAATCTGCCATCCCTCCTATCTGCCTTTTCAATTTTTCTTTCCTCCTTCAACTCCTCCTGCCTATAGAGCAAGTTAGATTTCTTTACCTAACTGAGTATGTTACTCCCTCCTTGGGTCAAATATGATGAGACTAAAGTTCAAACAATGCCCATCTCCCTCTCTTCTTTCCCTCTACTGTGATATGTCTTTGTGCCTCATCATGTGATGTAATTTACCCTTTTCTGACTCCTCCTTTCCTCTTTTCCCATTACAATCCCTTTCCATAACTTAGTTTTTTTTTTAATTATCACATCAAAGTCACCTTAAATGCACCCCTTCTGTCTATGTATATCTCTTCTAAATGTTATAATAAAGATATAGTTGTCAAGAGTTATAAGCATCATCTTCTCATGTAGGGATGTAAACAGTTTGCCCTTACTGAATAACATTTCTGTGGGGCTATTTTCCTTTCCTGTTTCCCTTTTTATGCCTCTCTTGAGTCTTGTATTTGAAGATCAACTTTTCTGTTAAGCTCTAGTCTTTTCATTAGGAAAGTCTAGAATTCTTCCTTTTCATTAAATGTCCATCTCCTAACCTGAAAGATTATGTTCATTTTTGCTGGATGGTGGATACATGGTTGTATTCCAAGCTCCTTTGCTTCATAGAATTTCATATTCCAAGCCCTCTGATCTTTTAATGTAGAAGCTACCAGGTCCTGCATAATCCTGACTGTGGATCCACTACATTTGATTTGTTTCTTTCTGGCTGCTTGCTGTATTTTCTCCTTGACCTGATAATTATGGAATTTGACTACTATATTTGGCATTTTCAATTTGAGAGCTCTCTTAGGAAGTGATCAGTGGATTTTTTGATGATAATATTACCCTATGATTGCTAGGAACTCAGGGTAGTTTTTCTTAATGATTTCTTGAAAAATGCTGTCCAGGCTCTTTTTTTGATCAAGACATTCAGATAGACCAATAATTCTTAAATTATCTCTCTTAGATCTATTTTCCAGGTTAGATATTTTACCAATGAGGTATTTGACATTTTTTCCTATTTTTCTTTCTTTTAATTTTCTTTGACTGATCCTTGATATGTCATAGAGTCATTCACTTCCACTTGCCCAATTCTAAATTTTAATGAAATGGTTTTTTTTTTTCCAGTTCATTTTTGTACCTGCTTTGTTATTTATCCGGTTCTACTTTTTAAGGATTTGCTGTATTCATTGTACTTTCTTTTTCCATTTCTTCAATGATATTTTTAAAGAAATTGTTGAATTTTACTTCTTCCTTTCTTATTTGACTTTTAAAATTATTCTTGTGCTTTTCTGAGAATATTTTTTGGCTTGTGACTAGTTCATATTCCCCTTTGAGGTTTCCAATGTGTGTATATTGACAGTGTTGTCCTCCCCTGAATTTGTGTTTTGATCTTCGCTTTCAGCAATGGACTTCTCTATGGTCATTGATTTTCTTTGTTGCTTTTTGCTTATGGTACTTGCCTTTTTTCTTGTCCTTAAAGTTTACTTGTGCTTCTGGGGAACAGGAGCTACAATTCTAGGCTTCTTTTGGGGGGACCTGGGGCCTGGTTAATGCTTTTATGTGTTGGGGCCTCAGGTGCTGGCTGCTAGATGATGGTAGCTTACCTGGTGATGAGCTGGAGTTGGTGGTGGTGGCTGGTGTGTGCCTGATCTCGGTGCTCATCTGGTCCACCACCCTGGGGCTCAGGATGTCCCACCGGCTTGCTGGGTTGATTTCCTTCAGCCACAGCAAGAGGCATTTGTGCCTCAATCTCCCTAAGCTTGTAAGATAAAAATATACTGCACCTCATCTTTCTGTTGGTTGTACTATTTCAGTATTTTTTCCTGGGGCAATATTTCTTGGGTATTTCAGGGTAAATAAGGGAGAGTGAGAGCAACTTTCTGCTTACTCTTCCAGTTTGGCTCCGGCAACTCAAAATAGGTGATTTTATACATTCTGTCTCTGGTCTGATAGCTTCAGGAGCAGCCAATACCATTGCTGCCACCACCGTTGCTACTGTCAATCCAGTCACCCACAAGGCCTGCTCCTGGGTTGTATTGGCGTGCCATAGACTGGACTATGCTTCTCTCTCAACCTGTTCCAACAAAGCCCTCCCACTGACCTTCTAAGTTGTCTTTGGAGTTTGTGGGCTGAGAAGTCTGGAAACCACCAGTCCCCTGAGGTCTGTTCTGACTGTGCTGGGGCCACGTCTACATTTGTGTGACCTGCACTAGACTGCTCTTCTCTCTCAGTATGGTGCAGCAGACCCTTCCTCTAAACCTTCCAAGTTGTCTTGGACTGGAAATTTGCCTTGCTCAGTCTCTTTGTGGGTTCTGCCACTCTAGAATTTGTTTGGAGTCACTTTTTTGAAGATATTTGAAGGGATTTGGGGGAGATCTCATGTGCGTCCCTGCTTTCACTCTTCCATTTTGACTCCATCTCCTAAGATGAGATATGTTAAGGGCCTCAAGTCCTTTAAAAGTTTATATAGAAGCAACTTTATTCAATAACCAATAATTTCTAATTTTATATACTTTCAAAGGCATAACTGTACTTATTTGGGGAAATTCCATAACTTGTACTTTTCAATAAATTAATCTATCTCTCCATTTAATCTGAATTAGTGAAATTTCACCCCATAAGAGGTGTACGTATGTGAGTGTATCAGTTAAATTAGTCATTTTGAATCTTAACACTTAGTACTTTTATGTTCTATTTTGTGTTATATTCAAATCACCAAATAAGGCGTTTTGTCAGAATCACTCTGGTGAGCCTTCTTCATGAATCTTTATATGCATGCAGTAAATCCACACTGACTGGTTTCTGAATCTGTACTAGAAGAAGAATAAATATATTTCCAAGTTTTTAGAAGATGATTGGAAAATACATGATTTCCGTTTCCTTCCCCTATTCCCCATCTGTAACGTTCCATTCCCAATGAGCAACACTGCTTTGTACTACATATGATATAAACTTTCCATATTCATCTAACTTATTTAATGTGTCAAAAATGCATTGTAAATTGTTTCAGAGCTCCTGTATAAATAACCCATATCCCAGAAGCTCCTTGTACATTCAAAGGTCAGGAAAAAAACGCTAAGGGAAATGATGGTGATGGTCATGTCCATCTATAGCTTTTTACTTAGAACACGGAAAACAAGGTAAAAAAAAAAAAGGTGAACACAAGGCAAAGGTAAAAAAAAAATCAGAGAAATGTTGGGTGTTAGATTGGTCTCCTGGCCTTGTTTCCTGGCAAGAAGACTTTCATACATTACCTATGAGATACTGGATTAAATTCCTGCTTTATGGTTATGCCAAATTGTCTATATTCTGGGCCTGGATCACCTCAATTGATGACTCATCTCATAGCTCCCTGATCTAGCCTCAGTTATTCCAGTTATAAAAAAGCAACACTGGATTGTTATTGATGTGATCTCCAGGAAGTTTCCAGTTGCAAGGCAAAGACAAAGGGTACACAAAAGGAAAAAGAAATCAAATATAGTGGAGCCACAACTAGAGTCATATAAAACCCAGCAGTTACACTAAAAGACCATAGGTCTTGGAACTCTATATATCAAAGAACAAAAGAACAGGAGTTCCAGGCCAAAATATCATACCCAGCAAAATTTAGTATAATTCTGAATGAAAAATAAATGGATATACAATTGTTGCAAAAAATTCTGGACTTAATAGAAAATTTGAAATATAAAATCTAAGAGAAATACAAGGTATGTGTCAAAGACTAATTAAAAGAGACCCAATAAGAACTGACTACTTTTTATATGAAGAAATGTAAAATATACATCTAAGATTGTTATTACTAATGGGGTAGTTTGAAAGACAAAATGGGGTAGACCTGAGTATGATGTGATTCTAAAAATTAAAACTATTTAGGAAAAGGTAAAAAGATTAATTATCTTATTCTAATGAGATGCAAGATGAAGAATTAACACAGAAGAATTAGATGGGGAAAGAGTGTAAGTGTGTAAGTGCTAGTTCTGGAAACCTACTTGCATTGAGAATGGGTAAAGAGGTAACAATGCATATTTATCTAGAAGTGTGTAAGTCTTCTAAATTCAGAAAGAAATAAAAGGCGAAAGAGATAGGGAGTGGGGAGAGGATTACTGAGAGATTTTAGAGAGAACCCTGCTCGCATCATATCTGGATTAAAGAAAAAGTAATATTTTACATTTAGAATGGAATAAAAGTCTTCTAAATTTATAAAAAAATAAAAGGGTAAAAGAATAGGATAATGGCAGGTGTATAAAAGTGTGTCTAGATTAATGGAATGGGATAAAATGGCAATTCTATATCCATATGTGTATATATGTATATATATATATTCATAACAGTCTTCTAAATTTATATAGAAATATGAGGGGAAGGGAAAAGGTGGAGGGAGGATAAGGGAGGGACTTGGGAGGGACTTGGGAGGGAGGTAGGTTAAGTAATAGGAGGGCGATTTAGTGGATAGAAGTAAAGTAGAGGAATCAGGAGAATATGAAATGTAAGATACACACAAATATGAAATAAAGATGGAGTAGAAATTATTAGAGGAATAAAAGCAGGAGTAGTAATCATGATCTCAGACAAAGTTAAAGCTAAATTAGAATTAATCAAAAGATGAAAATAGGGAAACTACACTATGTTTCAGTTATATTGATCAATATTGTTTTAAACCATTTAAAATAACTACATAGTACAAGGTGGAAATATGGTTGTGTTGTAGGAAATGATGAGTTGGTGGACTTGGAAAAATATGTAAAGACTTGGACATATGAAGGAAGATATTATCCACCCTCAGAAGAAACTGAGGACAAACAAATACAATACAGTCTATGTATGTGTGATTATAAATATCTAAGTGTATGCGTATATAAGGGTTTGTACGTATATGTGGGAATATATATGTAAATATATATACATATATATATGCATGTGAATATGTGTATTTGTGTATCTGTGTGTGTGCATGCGCGTGCAGAGGAACGAGAGAAAGGAAGGGGGAAAATGAAAAAAGGAAAAAGGGTAAAGCAGAGAACAAAAGAAAACTAAGCTGAGTATTTAAATTTAAAATTAATTTTTAAAAAGTGTAGAAGTGATGATGTGTGTACTATTCACCAAATATCACAAGCATCTCTGTCCTTTTACACAGCTTTGTCATGTCATGAGTGTGTAGTACTAATATTTAGCTGGTGACAGGGAGTGATAATATTAGGATTGCATGAAGTCATTGATTATTTCTCTTTCTATTTTCCAAACTACAAACACTGTTTGTCCTGGGCCAAATGGTAATTTGAGGAGTTAGCCTGAATATCAGTTACACTTGCCAATGCCTACCTTTTGTAAGGAGTAGGGCTAGAATCCATTTCTATCATTAGAAAAACAATTGATGGTAGCCACCTCTAGGGAGAGCGTGGAGTGGAAGAAATAAAAGAAAAATTGAAATTTACATGATACTTTTGTCTTGTATTTAAAATGAATAGCAACTTGTACATGGCAGATTTTCAAATTCATATGTAATCATCTTTTTATTGTATTATGTTATGGAATTGCAAAAATGTACTTATTATATTAGGTTATGAAAATGCAAAGAATGTGCAGGAAAACTAAAAATTACAGAAAAGGGTATGTCTTCTAAATAATAAGTCAGCAATAATATCTTCATTGTGAAAGCCAATCTGTTTTCATACATTTCAGTCACAAATAAGTGAAACACTTCTGACTTTATAAATTTTTGCTGCTTTGAACTATGTTTAAATATAGGTAGGCAAAGTGAAAAAAAAAAGAAAGAAAAGGAGAATTTTTATAAATCTACAAATATTTCTATAACACATTGCCTTCCAACATAGCAACTCTTTAGAATACTAACATCACTTTCCAATCAGCAGCAGGAGGCAGCAGGAATGGCACAAGAAGCTGGCCTTAGATGTGATTCCACAGAGGATGTCCATGCTGTGGGTAGCACAATTCTAAGGACATTTTAGGATTTATTTTCAAGATATCTGAAGGTAGATGAGATATCAACAGCTCAAGGGAAATTATATATATATATATATATATGTGTGTGTGTGTGTGTGTGTGTGTGTGTGTGTGTGTGTATACACACATATATATACACACACACACATACACATATATGTGTATATATATATATGTATATATGAAAAGTTTACTGAGAAAATATCAGTAATTCCCTAATAACATTTTTGTTTATATAAAATATGTGTAGGAATGATCCACATGAAGCACAATGGCCTCCTTGATCAGTGTAAGTGTGGAGGAGGACAGCTTACACAGGAAATTTTGTATAGCAGACCACAGTAATGCAGGTTTGAAATTGGCTGTAAAATATAAAGGGCACAAAATCTCACTCTGCTTATATTTTGCTGCCTGGAGATCTCTTCCCTTTTCCAAGAACTGAACAATCAGCTGCCAAAATAATCATCCCAACCATATGTCTAACCAACTAGAGAAAAACAAGAAGAAATGAAAAACCCCTAATAACTACCTATTGCCCATAGCAAAAAATACTAGTACCCTAACTTGCTACTTAGGGACCTCCATAATCTGCATCCTATTTAATTTTCCTTTTCCTTCTTTATAAATGTATGTTTCTTGTCCTCCCCGTTAGATTGTGAGCTTCTTGAGGACAGGGGCTGTATTTGTTTGTTTTATTTATTACTTATTCATTCATTCATTCATTTTTATCCCCAGAACTTATCACATAGCCTGGTAATTAACTGACTTTCCAGCTGCATTCCTTTCTAACTTTATCCCCTAAAAGCTATTGGGGGAGGAGGGAGGGTTGAACACAGCATTGGCTAAATTGTGCATTCTGATTCCTGCTATACACTTGTGCCAGTTGGGTACAACAAGGTACTTGAGAATTGACAAAACATATGGCTGCCTTTTATCCCCTCATGTTTATCACTGACTACTTGGGAGGCTTGGTACTTTCAATGGATAAAGCAATTACCTTACTGGCCATTGATAAGGAAGAGCCTTAAAAAGCTCACCAGATCTTTAAAAAAGTGGGTGACTCTCACCCTCTGTTATTTTCCTTTGAACTCTCCCCATGGCAAGTAGCTCTCCTGAGGGAAATGGAGAGACACGCTGCCCTTCCTCCTGCCCCAGAAGAAAAGACAAATTGCCAAATGAATGTAAACTAAAACCCATGTCCTATGCAAGGGATCTAATCCTAATTTAAAGCTTTGAATGGATTTTTCTGTATCTGTTCCTTCTTGTTTTTAGGCGAATGAATATTGTTCTTGAGTTGAAAGTCCCCAGAATTGGAGGTGATCTTGTGAATTTAGTGGTTTCAGAGATATGACTCCTCTGTTGGTGCTGGTCCTACTTTAGAAGTATAGTACTGGCAATTGTTCCTGTCCTTTTAAAGATGATGATCCCTGACCATTTGATGCACTATTCTTTGACCTGCCTTGTTAGAAGACATAGACTTTTAGGAAGGCAGTGCAGAGCCTAGGTGAAATATAAAATTTGCAAGTGACATTGCTAAAAATGGCTTATCAGGGCTTCTTAAACTTTTCCATTTGCCACCCTTTCAACACTTTATAAACCATGTGTCGTCACACCACAGGTTAAGAATGATTTTAAATAATGACTTCCCAATTTAGTATAATAGTGGTTATAAATGTTTCTCGTTTAATCTGAGTCTGTCAATTTATGCTTATGAGTGCTTTAATATTGACAATTTTTTGTGTTTAATAAATTAGTACCTATCCCATTCTTTTTCCCTACTATACATTGAATATATTTTTACTTTGCATTTGTGAGATCTGGAGATGAGCCAAAGTCTAAATATTAAGCAAATTTTCTCTTATGTTCTAAGATTTCAGGAATGGGGCATACTCCGTTGAAGAGTATGAAAAAAGAAACCTAAATTCTCCATGTGGAGACTAGTCTTCTTCAGAAGTGAAACTGTTTGGACAAGTACATGAATAAGAGGGGCCATTTAGTGAAAAACAAAATAAAAAAGGTGGTCCTGCCTTTCGCACCTAGCATGTTTTTAATATTAAAATATAACTGCCTTTCACAAATTATATATTCCAATGAAATGGAATCATTCTAAAAACTTAATATATCATCTTTTTCCTTAGTGTTCATGTAAGGGGTTAGCCATGGAAGGGATAAATCCCTTCCCCAAAGCAGCCCCTTAGAATGTTTTTTGTTTGTTCTATTTTTTTGTTCTTTTAGTCAAATGTTCAACATGTTAGAATTTCTCATGAAGAAGACTGATTTCTTCCTACCCATATAAAGGTATTGTTTACATCCTTTATTTTCTTTATACTTTATTTATTTGCATATTGGTTACATCTAAACCAACCCTTCCTACCACCCCATGAATAAAATTTTAAGTTCCATGATTTTAGGAGATTTCATTTATATATACATATACATGAAAGTCCCTATTCTCCCCCTTCAGTATGTCCATTGATATTCTAGATTTGGTTTTCCTAAAGGGTTTTTTTTTTAATTTATTAAGTTACTTCTTTGATAATTTGATTGGAATAATGTTTTATTTGTAAATTCACTTTGGCAGGAGTGTTGTTATCTTGGCATTTATTATATTGGCACAGTACAGTGATTACCACTGTATATTCCTCCAACTATTTTACTTGGCGTTTATTTCTTTAAGGAGCACTCTGCATTTGAATAATTAAAAGAAATTTGTGTGCTTTGGTAGTCTGACCTCAAATGTTTAATGTATTTATATGAATTATAAGTGAGAATTCCCTCCCTATGATTTATGTCTGGATTTTGTGATTTATATATATATATATATATATA
>JAQQSV010019930.1:0-11087 GCA_028646515.1 Pseudochirops corinnae | reverse complement strand
GACCCTAGTAGTGTCTAGATAGTAGTGTCTGAGGGTGAGTCTTCCTGACAGTAGGCCTGGCACTCTATTCATTGCAATATCTTGCTAGCACTATTAAAAGCTTACTAGTTCTGTTTTACTACAGCATAGAGTATGAAAAGTAAAGAGTATAAGATAAGACTAAACAGGTAGATTGATCAATGAAGTAAATCAATGAAATGAGTGAATGAAAAATTATTTATTAAGTGCTTATTATATGTCAATCACTGTGCAAAATGCTAGGGTTACAAATAGAAAATAAATACAGTCAGTCCCTGTTTTCAAAGAGCTTGCATTCTAATGACGGAGATAATACATTTGTTGTCTTGCAATTTCAACTGCAAGTCATATGGTCTTTTGGTCCTTAGGGGACCTACTCTTGTTCCCCAACGTTTTCCCACAGAGCCTCCTCCCTATGCTGAATAAGCTCCTATAGGCACCTCAGGGTAATTATGACCCACCTGTGATACCAGAAGTGCCAATGGAGAAATTCCACCTTCCCATACCCACTGCTTGCCCAATCCCCGATCACGTCCTGACTATGGCAGGGGCTCCTAGATGAACAAACTCTATAATCAAGGGTAGTGACCAGTGAAAGAGAGCCTTACCCATGATTCCCCTTCTTCATTTAGGAAGGGAGAGAGTAACAGGATAAACAGGTATAGCTGAGTTATGCCTATATTTCGAGGTTTTGAGGTGTTGGATAGGGGAAAGATGGGGAGAAAATTTGCAACTCAAAATCTTGTGGAAATGAATGATGTAAACAAGAAAATAAACGAATTTATTTATTTAAAAAAGAAGCACTCGTCTAATATGTACTCTAGGTGCAGTTAGAATTCAGAGGAAAGATGGGTAGAATCCCACAGGCAGGAGCCTTGCCCAGACATATTGATGTTCCCAGAAATACTCTAATTTTTCAGTTCCTCAATCTATTCAACTTCCATAACATGTTCCTCCACTCTACCTCAGCTACACACCATCTGGTCAACTACATAACCATCTGGTTATACCCTTGATCTTGCCTAACCATAACCCTAACTCTAATTCCAACTTTAATCCTAATCTGCCTCTACCTCTAACCTAACTTTTTTTTTCTAAGCAGTGTACAAATATTCCATTTCCATGCTCATGAACTCTAAAAAAAATTTTTTTAAGGGTTGAAGGCAAGACAATTGAGGTTAAGTGACTTGCCCAAGGTCACACAGCTAGTGGGTAAAGTATCTGAGGCCGCATTTGAACTCAGGTCCTTCTGACTCCAGGGCCAGTGCTCTAATCACTGTGCCACCTAGCTGCTCCTCTCATTAAATCTTGCCCTATGCCTTATATCTCTAACACTGACTTTTGTCTTCACCATAACTTCTAATCCATCTATTCATCAGTACTTTCCCAGGCTAATACACTTCCTTTCTATCTCTTCTTAACACTGTACTCTACACTATACTCTTGAATCCCTTGTTGCCTTGTCCTTTTGCCAATCATGCCTTGTCCAGCTCTAATCCTGGATCACTCTCACCACCCACCATATTGTTTCCTACTCAAAAGGTGCTGAGTAGAACTACAGGTCATATAAACATTCCAAAGAGGATCACTACAAATTTACATTATTTAATCTCAACAGGGACTTCACTCTGGTGAGGAAATACTTTTATTCTTCCCTAAGTGATTCCTTATCCCATTTACCACAAAGACTGCAGCAACCTTTCATTTTCTCTCATGTCTCCCACAGCCCACCATCCCCAGCCTCTTCACCTGGGGATCTTTCCTAATATTTCATTGAAAACAATGAGGCTATTCACTAAGAGCTTCCTTCTTCTCATCTAACATCCTTCTGAGATAAGCACCCACTTATCTCCTCCATCACTCCATTCTCTGAGGAAGAGGTGCCCCTTCTCCTTACTAGTCTTTAGATACACTATAGCGTCCTATAGTATATATATACATTATAGATACGCTATAGCTACACTTGATCCCCATCTCCTATCTTCTTAAGTAGATTGCCCAACTATAATAACCCTAATCTTAAATGTCTATATACTCACTAAGCCCTTTCCTTGGGTCTGCAAACATGACTACATCTCTCTTTAAAAACAAAACAACTAATCACTGCTAACTATTGTTATGAATCACCTCCTCAACTATATTCCTTGAAAAAGATGTTTATGGGGCAGCTAGGTGGTGTAGTGAATAGAGCACCGACCCTTGAGTCAGGAGGACCTGAGTTCAAATCCAACCTCAAACATGTAACACTTACTAGCTATGTGACCTCGGGTAAGTCACTTAACCCCAATTGTCTTGCCTTCCCCCTCCAAAAAAGACAAAAAAAAATGTCTACTCAGTACCTCTACTTACTATCCTTTCTCTCTCTTTTAAAGCCTCTGCAATCTAACTACCAACTGTAGTACTCAACTGAAACTGAAATCTCCGCGTAATTTCTTCATTGCCCAGTCTAATGGCCTTTTCTCAGTCCTCAACTTCCATTACTCCTCTGCAACATGACATTGCTGATTACTTTTTCCTGGACACTACTACCCTTTCTGGGCTTTAATGACATTGCTGTCTCTTGGTTCTCCTACCTGTCTGATCATTCTTTCTCTGTCTCTTTTGGGGGAATCTTCATCTAGATTACACACACTAACTGTAAGTATCCCCCAAATGTTCTGTTCCGGACCCTCCTCTCTTCATTCTTTATGCTATTTCACTTGGGGATCTTATAAGTTCCCATGCATGCAACAATCATTTTTTATAGGGACAATGAATTCATACCAACACAATATATACCCACTGAATGACAGCAACCAAATATTTAAAGTTCAGTAATATACTGGTTGAAATAGCCAGTAAAACCGTAATAACAGTGGACCTCAAGTTATCTCTTTAAGCCTTAAACAAAAAAAAAGTTAAGGTCTTGAATAGAATTTTAGAAATGTTAGATATGTGGGGGGCAGCTAGGCGGTGCAGTGAATAGAGCACCAGACCTGGAGTCAAGAGGACCTGAGTTCAAATCCGGCCTCAGACACTTAACACTTACTAGTTGTGTGACCTTGGGCAAGTCACTTAACCTACATTGCCCTGCCTTCTCCCCTGCAAAAAAGCAAAAAAAAAAAAAAGAAAGAAAGAAATGTTAGATATGATAGATCTCTAGTAATTGCCAAATAGGAATAGAAATGACTAACTATATTTTTAAATCTATGCATGGCACTTTTACAAAAATTAGCTTTCTATTAGGGCAGAAACATCTCATAAACAAATGCAGAAAAACAAAAATAATAAACACATTCTTTATTGACCACAAAGCAATAAAAATTATATTTCACAAAGAACCTTTAAAAGATAAAAACTAATTACTAGATAATTTAATTCCAATGAATATGGGGGTCAAAGAATAAAATTTTGAAATAGACAATTTCATTTTAAAAATTATAATAACAAATAATTATATACATAATTAACATAATTATAACAACATACTAAAATTTTGAAGATGCAGCTAAAACAGTCCTTGGCAGAAATTTATATTGTGAAACATCATCAACAAAAGTAAAAATGAATAGTTCAATGAATTGGGTATGTAAATAAAAAAGCATCTTTAAAAAAAATCCCAACTAAATACCAAAGCTACTACTATACTCCTATGATACCTATAACAGGGAAAGATAAAGCAGAAAAAGAAAACTAGAAACCAGTATGGTTTGCTGAATATGGACACAAATTTATTCAATTAAAAAAAGTTTTTTTATAAAATGCAATACTTTTCTGTTAAAAACAGTAAAAATCACAGGCAATTAAGAGGATTTGGTAATTTAAAAATTACTGTTAAGTTTGGATAGGAGTTTCAGTTGAGCTGCAGCAAAGTTTTTGCTGTAGCAAAGGACTGAAAACTAAGGGGGTACCTATTAAATAGAAAATGGCTGAACAAATATAACATACACATGTAATGGAATATTATTAAGCTGTAAACAATGATGAAAATGAAAGATTCAGACAGGAAGCTTTGTATGAACTAATGCACAGTGAAATGATATGTATCAAGAGAGTAATTTGCACAATTACCACTACAGAGTAAAGAACAACAACTCTGAAAAATTTCCTCTTAATTAATGCAGTGATCAATTGTGACTTCAGAGGATTGATAACGAAGCATGCCTTCCACTTCTTGGCAGAGAGGTTATGGACTAGAAGTGCAGCACAATATGCAGATTTTGAAATACATACAATGAATAGAAAGTTGAATTGTTTTTCTTGAGTATATCTACTTGTTACAAGGAAGAGGAAGTTAGTGGGTAGCAAAAGAAAGATAAAAAAATAAAAGAGTATCAATAAAACATTTCTTAAAATACACACAAAAAAGTTCACGAGGGGAGAAAAACAGCAATTTTGTTACTACCTTGCTAAATTTATTATTTTTTTTAAAGAGTACCTATTATGATTTTATATGCAATGCATGTGTGTGTGTGCACACACGTGTGCACATGCATGATAAAATGTTTGTGTTTGAGAATAACTGTTAATAATACAAAAAATTTTTGTTTAGAGAAGTGGAAGTGTTAAGTGACAACAGGAAGCTTGTTGTAAGCCCAATATTCATTTTTCATTGTTATGAATCTATCTGTTGTTCAGATAAAAAAAAAATCAGCACCTCACATATGAACAACTCTTTAAAGGTTAGGACTATGAGAAAAAAACATAAAATAAATATAAACTACCGGGGCAGCTAGGTGACGCAGTGAATAGAGCACTGGCCCTGGAGTCAGGAGGCCCTGAGTTCAAATCTGACCTCAGACACTTAACGCTTACTAGTGTGTGACCTTGGGCAAGTCACTTAATCCCAATTGCTCTGCCTTTGCCCCTCCAAAAAATAAAAATTTTTTTAAAAAATAAACTACCACTCCAGCCTATGCCAGTAGAGTACATCCTAGCCCAGACAAAATCCTGACAAAATCTGAGGCTTGTTCCTGCGGAATGATTGCATCACCTACAATGATATCCAAGAACCATTAGCTTCTTTAGCAATCCTAAGATTGTTCTTCTGTTTCTACTAAGGCTGTTCTCATCCCCAATTAATCAATGGAAAACTAATTCTAGCATTTCTGGTTTACTCAAAAAAATCACATCTGCTACTCACACAGCTCAATCTCATCTTTTCCTAAGACATAATGGAAAAATGGAAAATTCTTTTTTATATGCTGGATAAACTGAATAGTACTAAAGTAATACCAATTCAGTACTACAGTAATATTAATTTACTACAAAGAGAGTGTCCAGGAAAAAATGGAAGCAGTTTGTCTATGTGGGATACTTCAGAGGAGCCATTTAAGAATTGTTTGCACTTGTACCAAAGAAGTAAACTAGGATAAATAAGTGAGCCAGTAACAGTCTTAATAAGTCTTAATAAGAAATTCTAGAAACTCATAATACTTCAATTTTATTTTTAATTTTTAAAATTCTAACTTTAAATGTACAAATCAGGGAAATATGATTGGTAGGATGAGATCTAATTGTATCATGAAATAGTGTAGCATACACTCTTGCAAAAAAAAGATCAACACAGAGCCCCTTCTGAAATTTGCCAGAGGACTCTAAATTATAATGCCCTTTGTTGACATGTCACAAGAATAAGCATTAAAAGAGGACAGTGAAAGTCTGAGATCTTTTTCCCAATTCTAATAACAGGATAAAGATGAACAGCAACTAACTACCCACCTTTGAATCCCTGGAATTTGGTGCCTTTTCTCCCAACCAATGAAGATATAACAATAGTGGATGCATCTAGTTCCTGGGGGAAAAGAACGAGTTTCTTCCATAATCACTCAGCCAAGTTGGCACTTAACTCCCTAAGCCATTTTATCCCAAAGCTCTCAATATGAACTGTGAGAACAACATGGGAAAAACTTCAGGCCATTTTTTCTGGCTCAGGAAAAGGATGACACACACGAGGGAAATACCCATAATGCTCATCAGATCCATGAATTTAAGACCAGTCTTTTCAGCAGGGTCCTTGATCCTTCATGTAGCCAATAAAGGAGCTTGATCTAGCAGGCCCTTTGTCGAAATCCTTTCTTTGGTAGCTGACAACCTTGTTCTCAGATTTTAAGACAGTCTTTTACCAGCCTCAAGCCCCTATCTATAAAAAGATGCTAACATACCCTAAGTTCATTCTCTAAACTGTATAATTTAGCCTTGAGGTCCTTCAGATCTCCTTGGATCTTAATAGTTCGTTTGTTGCTCTTCCGAACCTCATTAAGAATGGCAAGATCTTGGTCTGGTCGAATACTGAGTGATGCCTACAGAATGAAGAAAATAGAAAAAACATATAGTTATAGCATAAGCCAGACAAAATAAGTCCAGGAGCAAAGACAAAGGCACATTAATCTTTTTTGTAGGGGAAATACCTTATAATTAAACTCTTAACAAATATGATCATCCTGAAGAAGAAACAAAGCTCTGGCCCTGAGCAAAGAGGTTACCAAATTCTTATTTTCCCAAATATAACAGGAATGGGTCCTTTAAATGGAGACTAAGCAACTAATATCATGAAAAGAAAAACACTGTTACCAAAGGCCCAAAGGGCAGGATCTGCCTCATCTATCTTCTCTGCTCCTCATAATGCCTAGTACAGTGTGCTAGAAACAACTGGCATTCTGTAAATGTTGATTACAGGTTTAATTTGCTTTGAATTTAAGGTGGCTTTTGAGGAACCTTAAGTAAAAAGTAAAGCTGGCTCTGGGAAAAACCTCTTCAGTTGAGTAACAAAAGTGATTTACAAAATGGAGATAATGCCTAGAGTGAGAAGAGAGGGCATACACAATATCTACAGTTATTCTTGATTGGAAGGAATAATGCAAACTACAAATGGAACAGAGATGGGGACTAGATCTATGATTTCCTTGGTATAGGAATACCTGGATGAGAATGCTCCTTCTAACCAATACAGGGTGGCACCTTAAATGAAGCTTCTCTTAAAAAGCTGCCTAGAACACTGAGAGTTTAGGTAATTGGCCCAGGGTCTCAAAGCCAGTATGTGTCAGAAGTAGAATTTGAATCTGGGTCATTCTGGTAGGCTCTCCATCCACCACTCCACACTGCCTCTTAATTACAAATAACAGCCAGTAGATGATTGCACTCTAGCACACCCATGTGTTTAAACTTTTCAGTCTAGCTGGACTCCTTAGGGAAAAAGACCATCAGTTCCCATGGTCATGCTGAGTTTTTAAATCATTCTTTGCTCCCTTCCCAGATCCAAAGGCAGTAATTACCTTATAAAGCATTTGCTCAACTTCTCTCAATTTCTCACGCAGGGTCTTGATGTCTCTCTGAAAACCTTCCACTTCCAGCCGACGACGATTCTGCAGGGTGTCATATCGATGCACCATCTCTTGTAAACGTTTCCCCATCTTGTTAGAACGTTCCTATGTAGAGGAAATCACCAAGTTACTTCTGGAAAACAAAGGCCATCACCAGGGAGAAAGGAAGCCACACAACCTCTTGCACTGAAAATGGCAGATACTTTTCCTACCTTGAAGATCTTTCGCCTCATATCATCTTCTTCTCGAATTCGGGCCAGCTCCTCCTCCAAAGCAACACATTGCTCTTGGTACATGCAGGACAACTTTTGTTCTTGAAGCAACTTCTCTTTGAGGGACTACAGGCCAAGAAGAAAGAAGACCATAAATGCCCAGCATGTAGCATGAAGAAAAATTGGGAAAGGAGAATTTTTGGGAATAAATATCAGTTCATGAAATCAGTTTGGAACCTCAGGTAACTAAAATTTCCCAAATTTAAAGGTCAAATTCTGGAGGCTTCATATATTTAAAAATGAAATAGGTATCATTGGTTGGCTCTGGGAAGCTATAATATAATGGAAAGACTGAGTTCATAAAACATTATTTTAAAGATAAAAAACTTCAAAGAGCTATATTTTCATAAGTGTAGATGCTCCATCTATTGGAGTAAATTATAGGTCTTGTACAACTTAGTAAATGGTTTTCAGGAGTTTCTGTGGCTTTAAAACATTCATTACCCTGAGGGTAATAAAACCCTCAGACAATATATGGATACTGTCCATCTCAGAACTTTTTTCATTTGATGGCATTTATCAAAGTTTGAGGACTACTGGTGTAAATCCGGGACTGACTTTCATGCTACAATTGGACATCAGAGTAGGACTTTTGTGGAGGTTGAACTGAAAGGAATTTTAGGAATTATTTTGTCCCACACCTGAATCTACTATTCTACATTGCCTCCTTTTAAAAGTACAAAAAAAAAATGAATAGAAATATACTACATAAATTGTCTGTGTAGAGGACCTCATTGTATGTCTGTATACGATGCATAAAAATTCCAATTCTACCATAACATAACTGGGCATATCTAAAAGTACTATGTAGACTGGGAATCCTAGAGCTAAATCTTACTTATCTAGTACTTCTTTTTCTCTAGGTTTTTCCATCAAGTCCTGTGACTGTTCTAGGGCAGCTGGTGAGAATACAGGGGATAGAAGCTGCTTTGCTCTATGGCCTCCTGAACCTTTTTCAGATCAGCCCTGTTCTTCTCCAGGTCCACTACAACCTCACTTAATTCTCTTTCCATCTCTTTAAAAAAAATTATATATTCTTTAATATCACTGTTCTACTTTCCACAAATCATCCCAATAATATTGAATGTTTCATACATTCCTTTTAACTTTAGCAGAACCATATTTTCCCCTGAGAGTACTATATCTTTTGCAAGTTTCTTCGATGGAGGTCCTCCTCTTCTCCAGACCTAGAGTCAAAAGAACAGGTTGCCATATTCCTTATTCCTCAATGCCATTGTTGGTCTATTTCTCTACAAAAATTCTTAATACATTTTCTCCTTCAAAGTTTACATGATGTTTTATATCAATATCCCATAAAAGTTGCCATCATCTATATTTAAAAACATCCACTGGAAAACTGTTAAGAAGTTAGGTGAAAAATAAATTTAGACCCATTCTTACACTATATATCATGATAATGTTCCAGGGGAAAAATTCATAAGCAAATCAGGAGCAGAAGAGATTTTTTAAATTGGTTTATTTACTTTTAGTTTACAACATTCAGTTCCACAGTCCCTTGAGTTTCAAATTTTCTTCCCCTTCCTCTCCTCCCTGCCCCCCATAATGGCGGCATGCACTCAAATATAGTGTCTACAAATATCTTCATGTTAATCATCAGTCAAGTTGTAAAGAAGGATTCTAACTGATGAAATAATCAGTGGGAAGGAGGAAACAAAAAAAAACAAGAAAAAGAAACATAGCAAGTAGGTTATTTCAATCTGCATTCAGACTCCACATCTCTTTCTCTGGATGCGGATATCTCATTTGACCCTGAGTCTTTTGGAGCTGTCTTATAACCTTACATTGCTGAAAGCCCAGTCTAATGAAGTCAGACATCATACATACGCTGTGTCTGTGATTGTGTACAAATTTCTCCTGGTTCTCCTCTTCTCGCTCAGCATCAGTTTATAAAAGTCTCTCCAGGTTATTATGAGGTCTGTCTGCTCCTCATTTCTTATAGCACAGTAGTATTCCATTACATTCATATACCACAACTTGTTCAGCCATTCCCCAATTGATGGGCATCCCCTTGATTTCCAATTCTTTGCCGCCACAAAAAAGAGCTACTATAAATATTTTTGTACATATGAGTCCTCCTCCTACTTCTATGATTTTTTTTTGGGATACAGCCCTATAAGTGGTATTGCTGGGTCAAAGGGTATGCACTTATTTATAGCCCTTTGGGCATAGTTCCAGATTGCTCTCCAGAATGGTTGAATCGGTTCACAACTCCACCAACAATGCATTAGTGTTCCAATTTTTCCACATCCTCTCTAGCACTTATTATTTTCCTGTTTTATCATCTTAGCCAATCTGGCAGGTAAGATGTGGTACCTCAGAGTTGTTTTGATTTGCATTTCTCTAATCACTAGTGATTTAAAACACCTTTTCATTTGCTTATAGATATCTTTAATTTCATCTTCTGAAAACTGCCTGTTCATATCCTTTGACCATTTATCAACTGGGGAGTGGCTTGTATTCTTATAGATTTGACTGAATTCTTTGTATATTTTAGAAATGAGGCCTTTATCAGAGACACTGGTTGTAAAAATTCTTTCCCAATTTTCCATTTCCCTCTTAATCTTTCTAACATTGGCTTTGTTTGTACAGAACTTTTTCAATTTAATATAATTTAAATTATCCATTTTGCATTTTATAATGCTCTCTAATTCTTGTTTCATCATGAAATCTTCCCCTCTCCATAGATCTGACAGGTACACTATTCCTTGCTTTCCCATATTGCTTACAGTATCAGCCTTTATACCTAGTTCATGCACCCATTTCAACTTTATTTTGGTGTACGGTGTTAGATATTGGTCTATGCCCAATTTCTGCCACATTATGTTCCAGTTTTCCCAGCAGTTTTTGTCAAATAGTGCATTCTTATCCCCAAAACTGGGGTCTTTCGGTTTATCATACAGTGGGTTACTATAGTCATTGGCTGCTGAGTCTCGTGTATCCAATCTATTCCACTGATCCACTACTCTATTCCTCAGCCAGTACCAAGTAGTTTTGATGACTGCTGCCTTATAATACGGATTAAAATCTGGTATGGCTAGGCCACCTTCCCTAGCATTTCTTTTCATTAACTGCCTTGATATTCTGGACTTTTTGTTCTTCCAAATGAATTTTGCTATTTTTTCTAGCTCTACAAAGTAATTTTTTGGTAGATTGATTGGTGTGGCACTAAATATGTAATTTAATTTAGGCAAAATTGTCATTTTTATTATATTAGCTCGACCCAGCCATGAGCAAGTGATGTTTTTCCAATTAGTTAGATCTGACTTTATTTGTGTGAAAAGCCTTTTTCAATTGTGTTCATATAAGTCCTGGATTTGTTTTGGCAGTTAGATTCCCAAATATTTTATAATGTCTACAGTAACTTTAAATGGGATTTCTCTATCTCCTGTTGTTGGATTTTGTTAGAGATATATAGGAATGCTGAGGACTTATGTGGGTTTATTTTATATCCTGCAACTTTGCCAAATTTGTTTAT
>JAQQSV010019929.1:0-11087 GCA_028646515.1 Pseudochirops corinnae | reverse complement strand
CACTCTGAAGAGAATAATTCCATCAAAATTAGAGTGCAGCAAATGGAAGCAAATGACTTCATGAGAAATCAAGATACTATCAAACAGATCCAAACAAATGAAAAAATAGAGAGTAATGTGAAATATCTCCTTGAAAAAACCACTAACCTGGAAAACAGATCCGGGCACTATTTAAAAAAAAAAAAAAAGAACCTACTACATGTCAAGCACTTTCCTATGAACTCTACAAATATTATCTCAGTTATCTCTTAAAGGATGAACCCTCCTTGAATAATTTCCATTTTGACAGAGATCAGCCTCTGTCATTGGAATTTCACAAAGCAGTTGGCTGCCAGGAAGGAGTTATAGTGGTGGTGATGGTAGGAGTAACATAGCAGGAGGAGGTGTACGCTGATGATCGTTCCACAGAGCGTACCTGGAGAGCACAATCTGAGGAGATCGACACCATAACATGCCCTTCCCTAATGGGCTGTAAGACAATTATGTCCAATAAAGAACACCAGGGGAGACAGACATGCAGAGGCCACAGCCAGAAATTGTCTCTCCTTCCCTCAACTCTTCTATGCATTTCTCATGCCACTTATTGCAACACGCTTAGGTTTGTACATCTTTTATTCCATCTTCCCTTCCCACCAACTAGGTAGTAAGTTCTTTGGGGGTGGGAACTGTGACTATTAATAGATATTGAATGAATTGGATGGATCAGGATCAAAGGAAGAGGAGCCACTGGCAACTTATTCACATCTCAAATACCCTTTAGGTAGAAGAACTAAAACTTTATCCATCACAGTAATTTGTTGCCAGGGACTAATACAGAATTTTACTACATGAGAGATTGTTTTAGTTGCTGAGTAGAGGAGAGTGGCATTATCTTTGGGGTGTGTCTGTGTGTAGTATCTATGTATCAGGTATCTAAGTGTATGTATATATGTATGCGTATATATATGTATTTATATATGAATGTATATATATATGTGCATGTATATATGTCTTTATATACGAATGTGTATATATGTGTGTTTATATAGGAATGTGTAGATATGTATGTGATATGTGTGTATTCACATTTTCATACATATATATATATATATATGTACACCTGTGTGTATATATGCATAAGTTTCTTCCATCAAGGTTCTTCTCTTTGCCTCATCATGATATGGAAATGATCCTGGGTTACTGAAGGTTAGGCCAAGTCTATCAGCTCCCGTCAAACTGCAAATGCTTCAGATACAGGCCTGGTGAGGTTGGTCATCTGAGAATGCCAAGCAATATCGAGAGGTCACAGGATCAGATTTTGATCTGGAACAGACCTTAAAAGTCATCTAGTCAAACCATCTCCTTTTACAGATGAGGAAACTGAGGCCCAGAGAGGTGAAGGTTTACCCAGCATGGTCATTATTATATGGTATATACTTACAGAGTGACTGTCATCAGAGGAGTACCTTAGCTAAGGTATATTGCCAAATGTTGACCATCAGGGTTGCTTTGTTTTTGGTTTTCTGACACAGCAAATTCTTACAGTTTACCACCATTTTTTTTCTTTGTACCAGCAATTCATGACAGTCATTTCCTAAGTTATGGAGGGACTGTGACCACCTTGACTGAGAAAGTACTAATACCAGTGAAATTATGGGTCTTTTCGAACTATAAGAATATTTGAAATTTGTGTGCTAGAGCAGAATTTGTAGACTTTTATGTCAGACCCAAGGCCTAATCATTTCATGCAGTTAAAACCAAAGGCAACATGAGAAATTATAGTTTGAGGGAATTGTCTGTCACTTCTCATAATTGACTGTCATGTCTCAGACAGTTGTACTGTCTGAATAAAGGATCCCCAGAGATGGACTTCCTGCATCTGGGCTACAAAGGGCCAGATTTTCTGTGTCACTGATCCCAGGCCAGATTTTCTGTGTCACTGGGTTCCTGCTGCTTTAAAGTGAGCAAAAAGGCAGCATGATGGCTTTTAAGTTGATACGTCATTCATCCAACCAAAGCAAATATGTCTTCCCTGGGCTGTCATTGCCTTTCTTCCTGGAAAAGTTGCCAGGGAAGCAAAAGTGTGTGGACATATGCAGGCTTCTTTTAGTAGTTTTAACAGAAAAGTTAGATCATCTTTACTTTTCCCTACTTTCTCACTTGTCCTTCTCTGAGTGACCTGGGAAACCACAGACAAATGGATTGCTCTGTGGCTTGGGCTTCTAACACGCCATTTGCTAGGGAAGGTAAGGGCCAAGAAGAAGAGAAGAAGGAGGCGCACCAGCTTGATCTCTAGGCATCGTGTCATCTCATTCTTGGTCCTGTGATATTGATGCTTATGGGTCCTAGGCTTCCATTGCAGTTCTGTTGCTTCTCACCTACACTGGAGGCATCAGCTTCCATTTTCTTTACTGCTAAATGGCTATTTACATTTTTTTCAGCCACTTCTAGGGCTGGAAGTACCTATAGGCAAATGAGTTAAGGCCAATTATATGCTATGTAGAGTCCTAGGATGGTCTCACTGCCCAGAATTATCTCCTCTTTTGACATAATGCATTGCTTGAAATATTATTTTTAATTTTAAAAAAATTGAAATTCAGTTTTTAAAATTTTGAATTCCAAATTCTCCTCCAATCTCTGCCCCCCCCCCCAATAGAGAAGACAAACACTATATTAACCATTATACATCTAAAACATTATTATTAGAAAGTCTATCCTTTGGGTTATCTTTTCCCCCTCCAAACTCTTCTTAAAAATACAGCATTGCTCCCCCCACCCCCCGGGATGACATAAAGTGGATGGGAAGAGGAGCACCAAGTGGAGGTAAAAGGGAACAGATTGTAGAGACTGGGGTGAGGAGGGACCCAAGACAGCCTTTTGTCAACTTTATAATTTTGCCAAGGATCGGCCAGCTCCCTTTCTCCCAACTTCTTCATTTTTCTATACCATCTGGCCAAGCTTGCATTTGGGTTTCTAGGACCTGGAATTAGCAAATAAAATAAAATAAAACCAAAAAAACTATAGTGGATAAGGATGAAAATCCTGTGATTCACTAATCTTGGGAACACCCTTCATCCCTGGCTAAGTCAAGGAGTGAATCTCAGGACTCTGGTTTGTTTGTTTTTTCCTCCCAAGCATGGACCTCTGAGGTCCCTTCCAGGGCTCCACTCAGGTGAAGGTTATTGTGATTGATTATTGTACAATAGTGATAAATAAATGACCGATCAACTGGTGTATAGACACAAAGCCCTCTTTTAATATTTCTATCATATAAAGCCATCAGCATTAGGGGAAATTGGAGTTGTTGATCATAGTTTGAAGGAAGAAAATGAAATACTTTTTCTTGTAAAGTGAAGAAACCAACTGAAATTTGTAGCTATAGAATGGGACCTACCACAAATGAAATTTCCAGCATAGCATTGTGAATGATAAATGTTGGACCGTTCAAGTTTGGCAGTTATCAACACAATATTAAAAGAACTAGACAGAGTTTTCTGGTACTTTGAGAATTTATGGGGAAATGGACAGGAATTATACAGGGTGAGAAAGCTTGCAATATGCAGAAGTGGGGAGACTACCTATATTAATGAGGCTTCATACCTATCAGAGAAACCTGACATTCCTCCAATCACAATCTCCTCTCATTCTTTTTATGCCTTACTCATCTGAAACTTTTTTATCCTCACCATGACCTACAAACTCTTCTACCCTTAGTACTTTGCAAAACTATCACCCCTGCTCTGGTCATGCTCTATTCTCTTTCCAAGCAATTACCCTTAGTGAACCAGTTAAGTCCACAAACTGCTCTACTCTAGAATTCCTTGCTCCCTTGTCCTTATACTACTTGTACTTTCCAAGCCCCAGCTTTGATTGGTAGAGTATTCTTACCATTTGCTTTGTCTCCTCTTCCTTATATGGAGCTGAACAGAGATATAAGAAATCACACAGGTATGCTGACTTAGGGTCACTATAGATTTGTTATCTAATCTCAACTGGGCCCCCACCACAGCAAGGCATTCTTTTACTTCTCCATGAATGATTGTCCACAACAACTATTTCAAACTTTCTCTCCTCAAGTCTTTCTTTTTTATTTTTGGAGGGGAGGGCAGGGCAATTGGGGTTAAGTGACTTGCCCAAAGTTACACAGACAGTAAGTGTTAAGTGCCTGAGGCTGGATTTGAACTGAGGTCCTCCTCACTCCAGGGCTGGTGCTCTATTCACTGTGCCACCTAGCTGCCCCTTTTTGTCTACTTCTTAAAAATATATTCAAATCTCTTCAATCTAAATCTAGTATTTTTGTAATTTTAAATTACCCAAAGAAAAAAGCCTCACTATAGCCCACCATTCTTTTTATTTATCATCCTTTACTTTTCCCTTTCTCAAACAATCATATTACGCTCAATACCTCTATTTCCTCTCTTCTTACTCTATTCCTAACCTTGTAAAATCTAGCTTCTAATCCCAACACTCAACTGGAATTTCCCTCTTCAAAGATACCAGCAATCTCTTAATTGTCAAGTCTAATGACTTCTTCTTTGTCGTCTATATAATTTTACTTTTTTATTTTGACAAAAAAGGAGCATTTCCACATACACAGTAGAATACAGAAGGAATATTATACATAAAACCATGAATTTCCATTTCATGCTTCTTACTTTAAAATATACATAATAAATTCAACATATTATTTTCAAAACTGTCTAGCTTATTGATACTTCTGTTCTCTTCTGTGCATTTAAAAGTGTTTAAATGACTCTCTTTTTCTTGGAATCACCATCCTCCCCTGTCTCAACTACCCCACTATTAAAAAATGATAATTAAGCAAAATATATATACACAGTGGCCATGTTAAAGAATGTATGCCTCCACTTTGTTTATATCACCTGGCTATCAGGGGATGGGTAACGTGATCAGCAAGATTCTGCCCTCTCTCCTGTGTATCCCACCTCTCACAATGGAGAATCAAAGAAAAACAAAATCCCTGTTACAAATATGTGTCATTAAACAAAACAAATGTCTAAATTGGCCATGAGCCAAAGTAAATATATGCATACTTGTACATATATGCATACACCTACATACATAAATATTTTCATTCTGCACTCTAAGTCTTTCACTTCTCTATCAAGAGGCAGGTAGCAGGTCTGTAAAACTTGGACTCAGTCAAAAGGCTGCACCCAAGGACCTAGAGGGCCACAAATTTTCCACTCCTGGCCTAGGTTCTACTTCTTTTTTTCTTTTTTTTGCTTTTTGGATGGGGAAGTCAGGACAATTGGGGTTAAGTGACTTGCCCAAGGTCACATGGCTAGTTTTGTATTAAGTGTCTGAGGCCAAATTTGAACTCAGGTCCTCCTGACTCCAGGGGTCAGTGCTGTATTCACTATATCACCTAGCCACCCTTAGGTTCTAGGTCTTAACATGGTAACGGAGACTGAACTTGGAGTCAGAAACTCTGGATTCTGAAGGGATTTGATCAAATGAACTTTAATATCCCTTCTAGCTTAAAAATTCATGCCAACAATTGTGAATTATCCCTAATTTGGAGATAGGGCCAGAGGATACATATAAGGCAAGTCTGGAGGGTCATGCATTCATTCCTCAAAGAACAATGTATGACTTTCCATCCAAGCAATCTGCCATGTGTCAGTTCAGGCCTGTTTATCTGTCTGAGACAAATTGTAACTAGCACAGGGTGACTAAGGCTTTAATCCAGAGCACCAACATCTGGGGTGGAGGCACATTTCCTTCCAGGCAGTCCTCCACAAAGACTCACCAACCGCTCAAGGGTCCCATCATCACCATACTGGCATAACTGTATCTAGTCAGGGCAGATTCCACTAGACCCTGAGGATCTGTGATACATAGGATGTCCAGGATCCAGGGCTAGTATACTATGGAGTAGTATGACTTTCCTAGCAAGTGATGTAGAGTTTTTCTATCTTTCTCCTCTTTTCCCCACACACTTTAACTAAATTTGCTCCAGGCATTGAGATTCTTAGTTACAGCTCTGCTGTAAACCTAAGGGATATTGTGTCCAGTAGGATGAGGCAGTGTGGTTTGAAATGAGTGATGGAGGGGAAATGTGTCAGCTCTTATCTTTTTTTTTTAAGATTTTTTTTTTTTTTTTTTTGCTTTTTGGAGGGGGAAAGGAAGGGCAATTGGGGTTAAGTGACTTGCCCAAGGTCACATGGCTAGTTTTGTGTTAAGTGTCTGAGGCTGGATTTGAACTCAGGTCCTCCTGACTCCAGGGCTGTTGCTCTGTTCACTGGACCTAGCCGCCCAACTCTATCTCTCTAAGAAGAGAATGGGAATGGACAGCCATGCTGGTTCAGAGATGTTTCATCTATTATGGAGATAAGGGATTAGACCTAATGACTTCTTAAAGATCTTTCTAGCTCTAGGATGCTATTAAGTTAAATTTAATCATTAAACAGCTCTAAAGTTCCAAAAAAGTTCTTTGTTCCTCCCTTCATTTCCTGTATTTAGCAGAGGTGACAATTTGTATGCTAAATGTGTTCCACGTCCCCAAGATTTGAAGGATCACTTGGAGACTGTATGGTGCATCTTGGCAGTGGGAGGAGGGAAGAATCTTATTTCTGGTTGTTACAAAGCCCTCTTCCTAAATATCAGAGCTATAGTTTCTCTTATCTGAACACAAGCAATCCCTTTTTTTCTGGTTCAAGATGAAATGTGATGTTCCTTTAAACATAGCCCTGGTCTCCCAAGAGAATAAAAGACTTAAAAATTTTCTGTCTCTACTAAAGTCAAACATGAAACAATGCCTGGAGGTGGTAAGCCAGCTAAGCTAAATTACATTCTGAGATTAATAGTAGCTATCTGTTGGGAGCCACTAAACAAATATTCTAGTTAAACAAAGACTAATTAAGTTTCTCATGAAGGCAAAGTCTCAGTGATCTTTGTCTCAAGGCTTGGTAGACTCCATGCAGGGTCCCTTTCTGAATCTGTAAATTTTAATAAAAGAAAGGGCAATGGCTATATGTGGGTTTTCCCACCAGCCTTGATGAGCAAGTTCAATCAGAAACATTAAAAAAAAAAAAAAGAGGGAGTCCAGAAGTCACCTCATACTCCTAAAGGAGATTGTCCTAGTGAAACTACATGTGGGTTTTATTTCATTTTAACTTTCAATCCCCACAGGACCAAAGTGCAACATTTTCAGCTCAATAAATATTTTTGAAGCATTGTCTACGGGCAAGACCTTAGTTCACTGCAATGCCATATGGTATGGAAAGAGCACCGAAAACGTAAGGAGGGGCCCTAGGTTCAGATCTTGTCTTTGCTACTTACTACCTTTGTGAGCTTAAACAGATTATGTCGCCTCTGTTGGCCACATTAGCCTAAAGGTTCCCTTCCCACTCAGGCTCTATGATCTGTCTAGACCTGGTTACTATTCCTGAAGCATATAACACTCCCCTTCCCTCCACTTACATTGCCACTACTCTAGTTCAGGCCCTCATTACCCCTCCCTTCTTCTGGAGTATTGCAATAGGCTCCTAATTGGTCTTCTTGCTTCCAGTCTCTTCTCTCCATTTATCATCCACACAACTACCATAATGATCTTTCCAAGGCATGCATCTGACCTTTTCACTCCTCTACCCAAAAGTCTTCTACATCTCCTTATTGCCTCTAGGACAAAAGACAGATTCCTTCCATGGCATTCAGGGTCCTCGACAATCCATCAGCAATCTGCTTTTGCAGTCTTATTTCACAGTCCCTTCACATACTCTGTGTCACAGCCAAGTTAGGTTACTAACTGCTTCCCCAGCTCACCATTCTCACTCCTGCATCCATGCATTTGCATGTTTTCCACTATATCTAGAACCCCATCCATCTCTTTCTCTGCTTCTCCCAATCCTCATCTCCAAGGCTCAGCTCTAGCAGCACCTCCTGGGAAGCCTTCCTGAGCCATTCTTCCAAGTACCTTTATTTTCATAGTTACATACTTGTTAGATTCCTAACCTCATGTAACATGTAAGCTCCTTGAGGACAGAGACTATTACTTTTGTTTTTGTTTCTCTAAACCCTAGTACTCTACCTTACAGAAAATAACACAACTTAATAAGCATTTGTTTAATTAAACCATACTGAATGTGGTGCTAGGACATTGTGTCTCTGAAAGATTCCCAGGAGGAATAGTACCTGGGAGGGATTGGGATCCCCTCTTTCTTTTTTTGGGGGGGGAATCCCATCTTTCTGTTGTTATGACTTCTCTCTAGTCATTGCTGTAAAAGGTACCTAATTTTGTTGTGTCCTAAGATTTTTTTTTGGTAGCATGATCTTGAACATTCAGGTCACATATCCATTTTGTCCTTGGGGTATATGTTTGCATGTGTTCTACACCTGTTAACAGACAACAAGGAACTGAGAGAATGGAATATGAGGCAATTAGATTGCAGTGCTGGGAGGAGGAGGTTGGAGAGGAGAGGATTGCAGAGGGATAGAGTGCCGCAGTGTGGAGGGTTCTACTCAGGGTTATTGATCAAATGATGGGAGTGGAGATCACAGAAGGGGAGAAAGAAGGACCTGAAAGGGAAAATGGGAGAGCTCTTTGGCTGACTGCACAAATATGCCTCTCTTTAGGTACTTTTAGCAACTAGCCTTATCCTTCTCATTGACCTCATCCTTACATATAGCCCCCCTGGGACTGAGGAAATGGGGGCCACTTCAATTTCTCTGCCCATTTGCATTAGAGACAAGGACCCTCTAATCATTTCTTGTTGCCACTATTTCCCCTCAGGTTCTCTAGCTTCTAGTTCCATTTAAATTTTTTTTTTAATTTTCCTTTATAAAAATGATTTTTACTAATTCATTGGTTTCTGTTTATTTTTTTAATATCATAATCACATAATCTTCTTTCTTTGTAATTAGGAAAAAACAGTTAAGCAAAAATAGCTAACAGAGCAAACGTGCGACCTGTTGCATCCCAATTAGCCTATGTGGTTTTGTTCTTGGAGCTCTAGCCTGGTGGATTTGATTTGCAAAGGTAGTTGACTCAGCCTAAAATTTTCTTGGTAGAGGCAATTAGATGATGCATTGGATAGAGCTCTGGACTGGATTCAGGAAGACATGAGTTTAAATCTGACTTCAGACACTAACTAGCTATGTGACCCTGTGAAAGTCACTTATCTCTGTCTGCCTCAGTATCCTCAACCACAAAATAGAAGCAAAACCAGCACCCACCTCCCAGGGTTGTTGTGAGGATCAAATGAGGTAATATTTGTAAACAGTTTAAACAACTGCCTGGCACATCATAGACACTTAGAATGTTATTTCTTTTCTTGCCTGACCTTTGGCTCTGTGATTGGGAAGGCAGAATCTTGAGCAGGAACTTTTTTCCTACATGTTTGACAATTGAACTTGTTCTCACTAGCTTTAGGAATGCCCTGTTTGGAAATATTCCCTTACTCTAGACTCCTTGGCCTTGGACCCAGATAAGATTGCATCTCCATTCCCCCTGCCCCTTCTGTGACCCCCAGACAAGACTATCCCCATCTTGCATGTTAGGCTTTCTTCCTTCTCCTGTGGCCATATGAATGCTTTGGATGTTCTTTATCCTGCTCTCCTATCCTTTCTATTTATTCTTGATTGTTTCACCTCAAGAAAATTCCCATAGTTGAATTATGGTGGTTAACTCTGCCCTGGCTGGCAAAATTATCTCTTCTATTCATTATTCTACACAGATAATAGGGTATGTAACATTGGTGCCATTAGTGTAGGCCTTAATGATGCCTCTCCTTAAGCTTGGCCCCCTAATGTGATTGCCATAACAGACTCTCCCTCACTCCCAACCTGATGTTCTGGGGGCCCATTTCTAGCTCTCCTCTGAGCTAAGTGGACCAATAGATTTGTTCAAAATTCTTTTATTTATTTTCTTGTTTACATCATTCATTTCCATGAGATTTTGAGTTACACATTTTCTCCCCATCTTTCCCCCACGCACCACCCCAAAGCAGCCATCCCACTGTATAACCCCTCCCCCAATCTGCTCTCTCCTATGTCCTCCCCCATCACCTCTCTGACTTTCCGGTAGGGCAGGATGGATCTCCTTACCCCAGTGCCTGTGTATCTTAATTCCCAGTTGCATGTAGTTAATAATAATAATAATCTATCTATCTATCTATCTATCTATCTATCTATCTATCTATCTATCTATATATGTTTAACATTTGATTACAGAACTTTAAATTCTAGATTCTTTCCCTTCCTCCCTTGTCACCCACCCCCACTGGAAAGACAAGCAATTCAATACAGGCTGTACATGTGTAGTTACGCAGAACATCTGCACAATGGACATATTGTGAGAGACTGATTATATATCCCTCCTTCCTATCCTGCTCCACCCCCATTCTATTCTCTACCCTGTCCCTGTCCCTTTAAAGAAGTGTGTCCTTCCAGCAACCTCCTCCCCCAACCTGCCCTCCCCTCTGTCATCTCACCTCTCATCCCCATCCCTCCTACTCTCGTGTGTGGCAAGATGCCCAGTTTAGAGTTTATGTCATTCCCTTCCTAAGCCAAATTCAATGACAGTAAGGTGGACCCTTTCCCTTTTTCCTTCTGGTTCTTCCCCTCCATTGTAACAATTATCCCTTGCCTCTTCTATACAAGATGATTAATCCCATTCTGTCTCTCCCTGTCTCCTCTCATTCTATTCCTCTCCCACCTCAGAATTTCACCCCTTAAATTATCATTCCTTCCTATTCAATTGATCCTGTGCCCTCTATGTACACATATATCCACATACTCAGATATGTATTCATACGCATATATATACCCTCCTATATAGACATATGTGTATGTGTACGTAATATATGCATTTGTATTCCCTTCCCCTATCCTCATACTGAGAAAAGTTTTATAAGTTACAATTATTGTTTTTCCATGTTGACATGTAAATAGTTCAACTTTGATAAGTTCCTTATGATTTCTTTTCCATGTTTACCTTCTCATGCTTCTTTGATTTTCTTTTCAGTTCTGGTTTTTTCAGCAAGAATGCTTGAAAGTCTTCTACCTCACTGAATGACCATATTTTCCCCTGGAACATTATATTCAATTTTGCCGGGTAGGTGATTCCTGGTTTTAATCTTAGCTCC